>BCGR01000009.1:1435871-1449741 GCA_001599375.1 Phoma herbarum | reverse complement strand
ATTGATTGATTGATTGATTGATTGATTGATTGATTGATTGATTGATTGATTGATTGATTGATTGATTGATTGATTGATTGATTGATTGATTGATTACCACTCGGTTTCAGCCGTGATATCCACAGCTATGATTTGATTGAATTGGATTGGATCCTACACGGTTGCAGCCGCAAAATGCAACTATGCCCGGGTGCCAGGCGTGGCAGACAGCCGACACGGTGCATTTGTGACACTGCACCGCCCCACTTCACCCTTGAAAGAGCCATCTGTCCCCAGAGGCCTGGCGGTGTCTGGCTTCTATCTACGACTATGTACATTATGTCTCTAGAAGTGACGTGCTTGTCTGTGTTTGTATGCCGCAATTCATGCTTCTGTGTGTATGCCGTATTCGAAGCCTCGTTGTGTGCAGCTTTGGTTCAAGGTTCGTAGAGGCACAATTGCCTCATGCTTTGCGTCCGCAATACCTTCAGTCTCTCCCTAGCGTTCAGCTGTCGTATGTGCTAGCTTGCCCCAATGCCCCCAGGGCCTAGGGTATGTTCCTTAATCTCCGATGTTCTTCAAGTGTTATGATGCCGTCCACTAGGTTCCTATGTAGCCGTGTTCTGTGGTGTGACCTGCCACCGGGTGCAGCGGCAGCAGCAGTTCGTCGTAACGCAGCTTCACAGGAGCGATGCTCCGCTCGTGCGTGCCGTCGAGCCGACTGAGCATGAGAGCTCTCGCGCGAATCTCCTCAGACCTTGTCGAGCTGCGTCGAAAGGGGACCAGTCCTTCGACGCAACGGTGGGGGCGACAGTGGGCGAGGCTGTCTGGTGATTTGTAAGTATGTGGTGGCACCGATGGTAGCATGCCAGGTTGTCTGTGAGGTAGTTCGCGTGAGAGGTGATGCCGTTGAGCCCGAGGACTCGTCGGTGCGGGACGTTGCAGACATTGTCGGTTGGCGATGGGCTTACTGGAAACCCATCAGTGACTGTTGTGTGTGTATTGTGATCGTGATGCTCAAGGGGTGTCCGGGCTTCGTCATCGCGTCTTGCGTCGTTATGTCGTGGCTAGATGGCTGCCGCTGCATTTGGTGGGTGTGTCATGTTGAGTAGCTTGCTCGCAGATTTTGCTGTCTGTGCCAGCCAGGGCCGCAACAGCGACTCTACAGGTGCCAAAACAACGCGGAGGGACGCGCGATGGTCTGCAGAGACTGTTGCGACCACTGGCAGGTAGTTTTGATGCTCTTTGTGATGATGGTTCCAAAAATTGATTTCTCGCTGTTTGTCGTGTTTTCCTATGCGTTGACTGTACCGTTATGGTTGACCGGAGCGACCTCGGTACGACAAACCGGCTTGAAAGATGTTCCGGTCGATTACCGGTACAGCCTTGCCGCTTTGCGAGGACCTCTTCAAACGCCGATTCAGCTTTGCAGACCGATCTCCGTTGTCCGCGCACTTAGGTAGGGATGTGCCCTTGAAATAAAGTCGCACTGGGCACAGACGCTAAAGTTTAGCAGCAGAGGTCCGTTCATATAGAACGACGTAACGCCCGATCAAATAACGCCAGGTCAGCTCGGTCGCGCTCGTCCAGCAATGGCATTCGATTACAGAAGCGCGTCGGAGCAGGACTTTTTTCAATTCTGTTCCCACCTCAACCCGACCCGAACGGTTATTTCCGAGCTTGAAGGCGGACTTTCGATCATCAAGGTTTCCAGCGACGTTGTCATAAAGTGCGGGGTTGGCGTTTCACAGCAGGAAGCGGACAATCAGATGAAGGCATTCCACCTCATTGATCAGACGATAATACGAGTTCCATGCGTGTATCGTTACGTCGCATGGTCGAACGTTGGTTATCTTGTCATGGAATTTATTGACGGGGAGCCGTTACATGATTTCGACGATCCAAATATCTGCGCTGCTATCGCCGAAGCGCTCAACCATTTCGCAAACATTCAGAGTGCTCAGCCTGGTCCTCTAGGCGCAGGGCCTGCTTGTGGCATCCTGTGGACAGCATGCGACTCAGTTTCACTGTCAAATATCGTCGATATCGAGAATTACTATAACACGAGACAACTCAAGCGGCACAGACGACTCAGCCTACAGAGCTTTCCGCTGAGTTTATGCCATCTGGATCTTGTACCTAGAAACGTTCTTCAACTCAAAGACGGGTCCTTGTGTCTCCTTGACTGGGCTTCTGCTGGTTTTTACCCGAGATTCTTCGAAATTTGCACACTTCGCATCAACTGTCCAACCAGTAAGATTCTGGAAGCATGTCACATGGATCAGAAGGAGAAGTCGCAAGCAGATTTGCTCGAGCATGCTTACTATCTAGGTGAAAAATATGCTTAGTGAGTAGATGCAAACCGTATCAAGTATTTTTCTGAGCCTTTCCAGTCTACCCACAGTCCTTGGAAGAAAGAAGAAATTTGAGAGCAGGCTATGTCCTACCTGCAGCGGATCATTTGCTGGTGCCTCACCAGCCCTCATGCAGTAGATGAGACACAAATCTCTGGGTGAGGCTTACGTTGCTTGGCACACATTTACTCCCATTCATCTTCCCATTCCTCCTGAGAAATCCATGTGCCTTGTTTGATTTCGATCAATTTTGGTGGGCTAGCGTGATTTGTCCCCCCGTTTTTGAGATTTGTCCCCCCTTTGAGATTTGTCCCCCGCGCTAGCCAAATCATCACTAGCGTTAGATAGATTACGGTTTTGTATTTGTCTAGGAAGCAGGTAGGTGTGAAGGGAGGCTGTACGTAAATTGTCTACTAACACCGTCGTCTCTTTCGCGGCCCAAGGTTTTTCCAGGCTTCTGGAGCCGCCACTGCTGCAGCACGTTTAGGCCGTCGTGTAGATGTATCCTCAGGCTCAACACTTGCATCTTGAGCATCAACCTGTGCAAACCTTTCAGCATAGAAAGCTTCCATGTCTCCAAAATGATAGTTCCAGGCCATAGTCGGCGTGCAGGAAGCGAAGAGTCCCTGCTTAGCAAGAGCCATGTTCCGCGCCTCCAACAGCTCTGCAGGATCCCCATCCTGCCCTGTTTCTGCCAGAAAGTTAGTAGCTGACATCATATCATTGCTGTCATATAACACAGGTTGATCCCGCCGACCTTCAACGTCGGCTAAGAACTCTTCTAGTGTCGGAGGTTGCCAGACAGGGGGCGAGGCCATGGTTACTGACACAGCGACAGCTACAGGCGGAGACGACCAAGGCGAAGTAGCAGGCAGAGGAGCAGGTGCTGGGATCGACACAGATATGCAAGTGGTTACAGGATCTGTAACTAAGGTAGAGTTAGGAATCAAAACAGTGACAGAGGTGTTGACTTGCTGCAGAGCTTCAGCTAGCGTTTGACCCTGGGATTGATGATAAGGTTAGAAGCGAGGCATAGAAGGTGGCACATGCCGTTTAAAAGCTGAGGGGTCTCGGCGAGTAGATGCTTCGTTCCTTCTTGGCGCACCTCTTGTCTGCGCGGTAAGTGGCTCTAGAATAGACTGATACGGCCTCTAGGATGAGAATACTGAAGGTCCTTGCTCGCGTTGATAACGCCAGTGATCATCGTAGAGATGGTTTAATCGTAGAGTGGATCTAGCAGCCATTACTTCTTGCAGCGTATGGCGGCATGGGAGACTGTGTGTTTTCTCAAAGAGGCCCGAACAAGGATGCCCACCACGACGCTGTCGTTGCTCTTTCTGGCGCAGCAAGTCTTGTTGCCTGATGCGCTCGATAGCGGGTGGTGTAAGGACATCGTGGATTCCAGGAGGCAGGAAGGGCATGGACTTGAGTTTGTGCTGAAACTTAGTTCTATGCTTAGAAGACGCAATCTCCTTTGCGTACTTGCTGTATTGACTCTTGACCATCTGTTCGATCCTTGCAATGACACGAAGCAAGTCGCCTGTCGAAGTCATAAGATAGTCCTTCAGGACCTTGTGCATTCCCTTAACAGGTGAACTTGTGATTGTGTTGTAGTGTCGGTGATGGGAGGTCCAGGCGGCTGCCCACTCCGTGCGTGTTGTGTATTGGTTCTCTTGCAGGTACCTGCAAAGCTCCGGCTGGTGACTGTAGTCTTTAAGCAGATTGTTCCATTTGAATTGGAAGTCCATCGGTCTCTTCGCGTAGACAAGCTGTTTCGATCAGTCTAAGTATGCTAGAAGAGCTGCTTGAGAGCGCTCTTCGCTTAGGTTCAGCGTACCTGAGTCCAACGTTTCATGAATGAAGCCCTCTGCTCAGCGATCCTCTGCTTCTCTTCTTTCGTCGTGCCATCAGCATCTCTCCAGATCTGTTGCGCTTTCGTCTGAACGTTCTTGTTGATGTGCCACACGCACAACAGTTGAGGAGCCCCTGGGAGCAGCGCGCGCGCCGACATCTTCAATGCTTCTTCCTGGTCGCTAATGAAAACACGTGGCTGTTGCACACCTGTCTTGAGGAGGAAGTTTGCGATCGCCCAATGGTAGTCTGCATGTGTTTCGTTGCTGAGGAAGCAGAAGCCTGCAGAGAAGAACGTCTGCAGGTTAGTGCAGCCTAGTATATGTAGCAGAGGAAGTTTGTGCTTGTTGGTTCGGTATGTGCAATCCATCAATAGTACATCAGGATTCGCCAGCAGCAGTTCGACCTGCTTCTGATGGGCGAAGAAGAGGTTTTGGATGCGATTGTTGTTGTCCTTCTTAACGGCGAAGATCCAGTCTGCCGTGGACAGATCGTCTAGCAGTGCCTCCATCAGACTCCTTCCGTCTAGGTGTCTCTCTCTAATTTTCTTTCTCTCGCCTCGGATGTCGGTGGCAGTGACCAGTGTGTCATGATCTTCACTTTGGATTGCAGCGAGGATCTGCATCGGCCGCGCCCCAGCATGGGTCATCAATTCGATCACTTCCTTTTGTGCCGTTGTACGCTTGCGATACACATTGTGCGCGCTAGGGTTGATCGATCGGAGGTGGTTGTGATGCTTGTCCAGAACCTCTAGCTTCCATTGCTCACTGTGCTTCACCCTAAAGATGACAAGCTTGAAGGGACATCCTGCCGCACGCGTGCTTGTACTGGACTTTTTCGCACTTGACTGGTAGGTTCGAAATCGGTCACAATGATAGTAGTATCGTGTTTTGACATCTGAGTTGTGAGGCTTACTTCGCTTAAGAACAAAGCCATAGCCGTGTTGCCTGCCGTGCATCTTGAGAGCATCATATGCTTCCTCATAGGAGTCAAAGAGAAGGTCCAAGGGCGCTTGGATGGCTTCCATAATTATACACATAGAACTAGAGATAGCTAGCTACAACGCAGAGAGTAGTATGAAGAAGGTTTTGTGGCGCAGAAACGCGTTAATGTCGCGCTGTTGTCGCGTTGATAGATTACACGCTAAGCTTGGTTCGGCAGTTAATATCCACTAACACTAGCGCGGGGGACAAATCTCAAAAACGGGGGGACAAATCACGCCAGCCATTTTGCAAACAATAATACACCGGCTGGCGTGATTTGTCCCCCCGTTTTTGAGATTTGTCCCCCGCCGAAGTACCGAAAATGGCAGCTCTTGCGCTGCGCAATGCAATTTCACCGCAACACCACGTGTAATTTTTATCTTTAAAGCTGGGAGTACGCTTCGCATACACTAAACTACCTCTCCTCTGAGTTCTGCGAATTTCTAAAACAGCGGGAACAAGCCAAATCAAGTTGAAGTTGGCGATTTCTTCTAAAATGTCACCAAATTGAACATGCAATTGAATCACAACACGAACCCAATTTTGGCTTTAAATTCTCAGGGAAGCCTTGCGAGGTCCTAGAGTGTTATATGCCGTTCAAAAATCTACCTACAATCTTGCTGGTGTTGAGTTGTGTGGATGTAAAGCAATTCGGTACTTCGGCGGGGGACAAATCTCAAAAACGGGGGGACAAATCACGCTAGCCTTGCAAAATACCATACCCCCCCCCCCGTGACTTAGCGGGGTTCCCGCGCACGGACGTTTGAGTATGACAAACATCAATTTCAGAGAAGATCGAATAGATAGACGGTATGGCACAGTAGAGCTTTTAATTGAAGCTGCTTATTTGTTAGCAAATTACTATCACAACTATTTCTATGGTGTTGTAGCCGTCACGATGAGCCGCCCTGTCGATTACAACGGCCGCAAACTCGCTCCTAGCACCCTCCGCGCAGTCGTCGATCGGATCGAGCATGGAGTATCGAATAAAGCTATTTATCGCCAGACTGGTGTTGTAGTTAAAAGCACAAGGAAGTTCAGACGCAACCTAGAGGTCTGGGGTCAGCCGCATGCGCTGAAGTATATGAACTTAGGGCGCCTAAGCGCACTGCTAGACTGCCACAGGCAACGCCTCTGTAAGTTTCTCAGTAGCAGACCACAAGCATACTTAGAGAAGATCAGAGACTAGATTCTAGACAAGTTTAGTATACCTGTGAGCATCTCTACGGTGTCGCGAGAGCTGCAGAGGATGGAGTGGAGTCGTAAGGTTGCGACACGGAGGGCGGCTGAGCAGTCTGACGCTTTGCGTAGGGTGTTCAGAGCAAGAGTACAGTTGAACTATACTGCAGAGCAGATAGTGGCAATTGATGAGAGTGCTTGCAATGAGCGTACCGGCGATCGCAAGTATGGCTGGGGTCCTGTTGGCCACTCTCTTGAACTGAGGTAGTCCATGAAACGGTCAGAACGATGGAGTCTTCTGCCAGCTATGACTGTGGATGGGTACCTTGTCCATCGTATATTTCAAGGCGCAATTACTGCAGAAATTATGGAGGAGTTCCTCGAGCAAAAGGTGCTGCCACTGCTACAACCTGGGTACCATGTACTGCTCATGGACAACGCATCCATCCATCGATCGCCGACTATTGTACAGCTTTGCAAAGCCTTCGGCATACAATTAGAGTACCTCCCGCCATACTCACCCGACTACAACCCTATTGAGAAGAGCTTCAAAGTACTCAAAAGTTGGATGAAGAAGCACTCAGATGAGCAGCAGCATTGGGAGTTGTTTAGCAACTACATGGAGCTCGCTGTACACAGGGCCTGTTACAGTATTAACTGCCGAAGCTGGTACAAAAAGTGTGGGTTAGCTTGCGTTAATGATGATTGATGTGGAGGAGTTCTCTCACCTGGCATCTGTACAGTTGCCCACAGTGCTCTATTACCTCAACACCACAATGAATATAGCTGTTTATATACCCAACTAAGCGTTGTTCTTCCACGTCCAGTACTAAGAAACTATCGTAGTTCGGAAAGATGCGGTAGTGGAGGTGGGCGTTGTACAATACTTCTGCCCGTGGCCTTCGGCCGATCCATGGCTCGAAACGGGTCAACTTGGACTGGCATGAAGGCCCCAGGCAGACCATTCGAAACCGCGCGGCGGTCTTTTTTTTTTTTTGCTCAACTAGACCTCTAGCTGCCCTGTTGCGGTTGTGCGGTAGAGGTTCGTGATCTTGGTGATAGACCAACATTGCCGCTGGCATCCCCTAACGGTGTACGCCTCTGCTGCCCCCCTGAAGAAACTGAAAGCAGCTCTTGGATAGTTGCGTAGTTTTTTGTAGAGAGTCCGCCGTAGTCTTTTATCCAATCGTGTGCCTTTCTTCTAAGGTGCGAGAGCAGAGAGGGTGGAAGTTGCAAGTACTCAACCCACACCTCCAATGTCATCCCATCGCGCTTGTCCATCAACATGTTGATATCGTAGCCGCCATCCACTACAGCCGTCTGCATAATGTGTTCAATGTCCAGATCAAACTGGGGCATCGAAGCTTTCCAGTATTCAAAGAAGTTGAACGTATGTTGATTGAGTTCAAGACGCGGGCACTGGAACTCTAGCCACTTTGCTGGCAGCTCAGTTGAATCAACACTATGATGACAGCGCTGTTGGCAGGTCTGAGGCCTCATTTGTGCGAGAGCGCTGGCGAGTATGACCTTTGTAAGGCCTTCGATGCTGGAGTTTGAAGAGGTAGGAGACACCTTTGAACGCTTCCGCCTCTTCTCAGTCTCAGAACGATCCTTTGCCAACATGAGAGCAAGCCGAATATTCTCAGATGGACGCTGTATCGTACTCTTGCCTTCTTTAACTTCAGCTGCCCATTGTGCAATAATATTGCCGTTGACTTTGTAGTGCTCTTCTCCACGATCGATCTCGCGACCTTCAATAGGACGCCTCCAGCAGGTCATCGTGTTGTTACTACACCCTCCCTCGTTGCATCTCCAATAGTCCTTAATGCCAATCGCTACGCCGCTGGCAGAGCGCTCGTTACTAACAACCTCAGCAAGTCCCTCCTCTTGGATTGCTGTAACGATGCCCGGCCGCGATCGAACAGCAGCAGCACTACGGCTGTGTGGCTGGCTACTGACTGGCTGCTCCTCTGCTCTTGTTACCAAATCAAAGTCGCACTTCAACACCTCGCTACTCTCTTTATCCATTTCCGTTACTAGCGACAGCAGCTCATCCCAATTGCCTACACACAGCGTCTCGCCAGCTACAGCACGCCGCCGTTGCAAGGCAAGCGTACACCTATCAGCCTTAGATTGACGGCCAATTGCATAGTACAGCGTCGCCGTCAAACTATCAACTTTTGCTACCCGTGGCATCTGCCCCTCTACAGTCTCATCCGCCCATCGCCACACTGTCGCCTCAGTGACGCTGCCGATAGACTTGTTACGAGAAAAACGAGCAGCTGTAGCTATCGCGCCGCGCTCCATGTTACCCCAGCACGCCCGCCACCTGAAGTGCAAATGGGGATCAACCAGCTCCTGCAGTTCTTCTGTTATACTCCGCTCAGCAGCAGTGACGCCATCCTCTACAGCTGTAGCAGCTTCTAACGACCATTGTACCTGCTCGTCCTCCTCATCGTCCACTGCCACCAGCTCCTCCTCATCGTCATCATCTTCCCCAAGTATAGCAGCGGCATGCGCGTCGGTGGCGAGCTGGCTCGCCTCGGGCTCGAACAGTGGACTTCGAATCGGCGTACAAGTACGCTGTGGTGGCTCTGGTGAGCGTAACGGACGCCTCGCTGTCGGTGGAGGAGTTGGAGGAGCAGGATTGACACCTTGTTCGAACGGCTGGGTAGGCTTCCGCTGACGCTTTGCAGGTCTCTCCTTCGCCGGAGTTACGTTTTTCCGCTTTAATTTGGCCATTGTAAAAACTACAACACCTAAGAATTATCGCAATATTGCAAAAATAACCATCTGAGCTTCTTCAGAGCGTTCTAGCGATGCCAAATGTGGTGGGATACTGTTTGTACTACGATTTGCTAACAAACTAGATCTGACGCCATCTTGGCGCTCGCCCTAAACTCAAACCAGGGGGGGGGGGGGGGTMSGGTTTTTTGCAAAMAACCCTATCATGGCCTTGGCGCTTGCTTCGTGTGAACCCCAAAGCAGTCACAAATCGCCCCCATCCCCAGTGGGTTGCTGCACGCCGCTGCGGGGCGCTTATGGCAACCTTAATAGCTTTAAGCCACCCCCGGTGGCTCCCTGCACGTTCCTCGTGTGCGATAAAGTAGGCAGGGTTATCCAGGATCGCCCCACCAATTACTGTTCAACTTATCGGCGGTTGGGCTGTCTTCCGCGCTGCTAGAGGCGCCAAAAACAAAACGCTTCCTCGCCTCAGGCCAGCCGCGGCTAGCATGAGCCAGTCGTCCCGCGTCAAGCGCGTTGTCTAACTGATCCTAGGTCAGTTCCGATACAGTACCAATGGCCCGACCTCATTTCCCAAGCAAGCTGTGCCACTGTTCTGCCTACGCTTGCCGTCGTATAACACGTCGCCCAGCGCGTGTCTACGACTCAAGTCACAGCGAGCAGCATTCGCGATGGGCGACCGGTCGCTTCAGCACTGGAGCCAACGCGACTGGATCATTTTCCTCGGCAGTCAGGGTCCGAGCACCCGCGAGATTGTCCAATGCTTGGGCCTCTCGCACGTCAACGATCGCGGCGAACCCAAATTCTCCGAACGCGAACTGCGGCGCCTGTCCAGTGAGGTGCAAAGACTATCGCAGACCCTGCCTGCAGACCCAGATGCTGTGCCCTGATAGCTCGATCATTTCGAGCTATCCCTAGTAACGCACCATGCTTGATGTAGCGTCGCCATGTACCGTTGCTGTTACGATCTGCAGAGCTTATGGCAGGATGACTAGGTCGGGCAATCCAGTCCACTCATATGTGTACGAGAATGGTTACGGATCGTGTGTAAGCTTTGTCCTTCACATCGCTTGAAAGGCGGCCTTTACAGCGAGAGATGCAGAGAGCGTCAAAATCTCGCGAGAGTCACTTTTGAAAGTGATGAAGGCCTTCCATGCCCTTCACAAGAACAGAAGACTCAGCCGTCCGATTAGTGAGATCACTAGAGTGAACATTCAGTCGGCCCAGGTTCTCTGACTACTCTACAGTCATCCTGAGCGTATTGTGTTCCTCGCCGCCAGCCAGCGCTGTACTGTAGTTGGCTAATATCCGGAAGTTGTTGACACGATCCAGATCATCTGGAGGTTGTGCAGTCAGCTGCTTAGTAAAACAACAAGAAACGAAAACGTCGCAAGAGAGGAGAATCGTGGTCAAAATCGTGAACCATAGATAGTGTATCTCATGATTCACTGGTTCGTGGGGGTTTCAATTCCACCGCTACGCACATCTGCAACACCCACGTGGCCCCTACCCCTGCCTAGGTTTAAGGAATCCAACCAAGCACACTGGGCGCTGGACCGTCCTTCCAGAGACCGCGATCAACGGCCCGAATGAGACCTATCTTCTACAGAGATTCAGACCTTCCATAATCGGAAATCAGAATGCATAGCGTCACAAATCGCGTGTGTTGTTACAGTCAGCCGCAGTGTGCGACCCGCCAACGATCCATGGGTACTGCATGCTACCTCACGAGACGCCGGCGAGCAGACACGGACGCTCTTGCGGCCGGTAACGCAAGCAAGTCGAACCCGAACGTATGCTTTCAGCAGCTTTCCCAAATTTCAAGTACAATCTGACTCGTTTGAGGAAACGTTTACAGGAGATGTCGAACTGCGAGCTGTCACCAGTGGTATGCCTGTAACGACGATATTGTAATCTAATTACCATCAGGATGACAGTCTACACACGACGGCTCAGAGCCTTACAGAGGTCCTCAACACAATCGCCCCAATAACTGATCGATTGACACTCGCTTCGACCTATCCCTTCGAATCTGCAGTACGTGATGAGTCGTATGTCTTCGTTTCGCCTTCGACCGTTGCAATTTAAGCTATGAAATGAAGTTCTGATCATACAGTATTGCTCCGACATGTTGAGTTTAACGGCATCGGCTACGCGACTAAGTCACTATAACGCCGCACTCGCAGCACTACAGCCAACGGGATGCAGGTAGATGCTTAGAGGACCACAAGCCAGTGAACCATGAAATGCTCTATTTACAGTGCAGCACTGTAAGTTACACGAACTCTGACCATGACCCTCCTCGCTTGCGGCGTCTTCGTCCTTTGTTGTTCTACTAAGCAGCTGACTACACCACCACCTCATCACTGATCACTTGCCAACGTTATTACTGTACTTGGCGATACGCAAGACCCTCGCCATGCGCGATCTACCAGCCTTTCTTACTAAGCGCCACCCGCACTGCGTCTGCAGACGGCTTGCTCAAAGCATCAACGTAAGGTGGCTCTTCGAAGATGGTGGGTAGCCTGTTGTGACCTTGCGATGCGAAGTAACTTGTGTACTGTACAATAGAGTTCGCCAGTCAATTGCATGCTGCTTCCTCATCCCACAGCCACGCACTGACAGTAGCAATTCCGCGTCTCGCTGTTTTGTAAGCCTTCTTTTGGGAACCTCTCAGGCAGGTGCTTATGGTTCTAAATATACGCTTTTATCACAAGCGTGTCGGGCCGCGTATCAGGGTCCTCGCAAGAACCCAGAAGCTGACCCTGCTTCACCCTTGAAGAACCTTCTGCGCGCCATCGTTGAATCCCTCAGTATCATCTTCAGGTTCCACCATCTCATCATGAAGTGCTGCGACCACACCGGCTGGCTCATCATCTGCGCGCGGAGCGGAAGCCCTGCTGTTGTGTCGTCTGACACCCGGCAGTATCGACCCGACAGGAAATGCCAACAATTTCCGAGTTGGAGCTACAGCGTACAGAAACGCACGCGACTAGGCCAAAGAGCAGATAGACACGGCCATCGCACAGGCAAACGATCGTCTCCATGCACAGACCAAGGCGTCAGTCGACGACACTAGTACAAGTAACGCACACTCGGATCWTCTGCGGCTGCAGTACATCCAAAGGTGCGATATGTGCTGCAGCAATACCAACCGGGCACTCAACAACAGTTCTTGGGTGCGTTATTTTGGGCTCAGATTCGAACTTGCTGCTGCATTTCATCATGCGTACTGCAGGCTTCTTATCGAGGCTGTTAGCTCTGATCGTAATGATCAGGTCGACCTTGGGTATCCTCATGTGGTCCCRCGATCTGGCGTGGTTGGTCGCAAAGAGATATTCCAGGGCTGGACGAGCCCTAGAGGGTTGGGAAGCTAGACAAAGAGCATTGGCATTGCGAATTGTGGATCRCGATCAATGCGTGATGCACAGGTGTGTAGAGATTGCGGTCAGACTTCTTCTGGAGCAACGTCCGTCAGAAGTGCGGTACCACCTCGTCMCGCACAAGTATGCTTCCGGACTGCAACCTTAGCATTCGTTCTTACCAGCTCATCTGTATCTTGAGGAYGGATTCTGCTGATTGGACAAAAGACTGACGTCGCTGCCGAGATGGCTGTGGGTGCWGCGCAAGCGTTTGCGCTCAGAACAGCGGAGACGCTGATTAGATGCGGTGCAGCGTGCCCAGCTTACTCCCCACGCTAACCTTTTCGATTGGCCTGCTGCACACCGGTAGGCCCGACTCATCGCGGACCGTGCGATGGCGAGGTGCGGATCCTTTTACATCTCAGGCTGCTYCGCTGCTCCGACACTTCTGTCCTTGAACCAAGCCGGACTGTCTCGAAAACGTACGACAGTCATCGCAACTTCTGACCACAGCTGTCCTACGTCTCARCSTCTGRACTCAAAGTGGCCCCTCTCGCGCTGGRTCAAAGAAGAGGCAGGCGCTGCTCGTTGAAAACCTCCTTCGCGCTGATCTGTCTGATTTGGCTCCGACCGAAGAAATTAGCGAAAGCCGGAACATGGTTTGTTCTTCTTCTGTGGCCGTTTACTCATATTACAAGAGAGCCTTCTTGTTTGATGGGACGCAATGTACATTTGATGGTGCGTTGTCGGCCACAATACGTTCAACCGCGTGATCGCACTGGTCCAGTTTCCCATCTTGGCTTGACAATGACGCAAGCTGATGTGTCAAAGAAAACGTAACCGTCTCTTTGCATGGTCTGCGCTTCTGACTCCTTCTCTCACCACTCAACCTATCCTGCCATCTCTGACCCGGACACGTCTCAAGCCTGCTCAAATGTCTTTGCACGATTTTTTGCCTTCGAATGCAGATCTCGATCAACTCGTCGCTCGCGTAGCYYTGGGCAGYCGCAGTGTGTTTCCTGTAAAGGAGAGTACTGTACTGTTCAAGTACGATCTTTCGGCGCAGAGCTCCGAGATACTGAAGGAGATCACGAAAGAAGTCTTCAGCTTGGTATGRCCCGATAGAGGCTACGCTGCAAGCTTCCTCCAGTAACCTGGCCTAGACYTCTCAAATCAAAGCGGCGACCAAGGAGTGGACCTTGAGCGCTCCAACGGCGAAACCTTGGGTGCTTCTTCTCGAGTCTGGACATCTTTGCACTGGAGAGAAGGAAGTCATGATCCTGCTGCCCATCTCGTCTCCTGAACATCTGGGTGGCAAGCGACTGAAGACTTGGAGACAAGAGGAACGAAGGCAGTACGAGACAGAGCTCAGGGCAGGCTTGTTTGTGGTCTTGCCAAGTGTGAACTACACGATGCC
>BCGR01000009.1:1403945-1414164 GCA_001599375.1 Phoma herbarum | reverse complement strand
CGAACGAGAGCAGCGGCTGTACGATATCGCTGGTAAGCTGTCGGATCAGGTCGACTGCCTGACTGAAGAGGTATGCGAAGCTGGTGATCCTGCAGCGTTGCTTCGCTGACGTCCCTACAGCTGGATAGAGTGTGCCACCTTCGACACGTCGGGCTCTTGATACAGAGCAAAAAGCTGAAGCAGGCCAGAGAAGGCTCCGACGGACTTGAAAAGGAACTCAGCCAAGCGATGACTCGGCTGATGTTGCGTATCAAGGCTACAGCGTAGGATCGAGCAATCGCGAGTCCACCCCGCGTGTCGTGCTGTATCAAGCTGTCGTGTGGGTATAATCTTGACTGGTCTCGGCCATCAAGGCAGCATTTCCTGAGTTGAGGTAGTTAACAAGTAACAAACGTCGTTTGTACCCATAGCCTGCGCTCAGAGCATGCCGTCTCCATCGTCTTCATCATGTTGGCCTGCAGGACTACCTAGTGTATGCATACTTTCGCTGACATCGAAGGAGCCAGTCAAGAGACCCTGCTTCATCCCTTCCAGGACCAGCAGCGCTGCAGAGAGGTCCTGCAGCTGCTTCTCTCGAGCCCGCACGTACGATTCTGCCGCCAGCGAGGCCTTGTCGTACTGCTCTTGCAGCCGTTGGTTGGCCTCAACCAGCTGCTCCACCGTCGCCTCCGCTGCCTGCCGGCGCTGTGCTTCTACGGAGAGCTGCTTCCTCACCTCCTCTGTGCGCATGCTCAGTTTGGCGTTTTCGTCCTCCAGACGTACAATCTGCGCACTGAAGCTCATGTCGACTCCCTGTGACAGAGGAGGCCTGAAACGCCCAAACCCCTCGACCTCTTGCGCTGCCGGTGCGATCTCGTCTGTCGGCGCAACAGCCTCGAAGACTTTGCCCACACCTGCACATAGCTCCTTGTACGCGCGGACAGAGTGCTCGCTTATGCTCTTGGAGAACAGATGCGCTAGGAGGTGCTCTTTGCCCGGCGCGATCTTCCAGCGGTAGGCGGTGTCCACGCCTGGCTTCAGGCGGACTTCCGACGGCTCGACTGTGACATGGAGCCGAGTCGCTGCACGAGGCTTCAGTCCGAATTTGTTTCTGCAAGCGCTCTACAAGCTGGGCCTTACCTATATGCCGTGCGAGCGCTTCGCGGCACAAGTCTCGCCACCTCGCTCGTTCGACATTGCTCGCTCGCACAGGCCCCATGGAGTCAGAGACAGCAGCTGGAAGCGTGCGGAGACCGTTGGATGCAAGCAAGCCCAATGCGCCAGACGCGGCGGCTTTTAGTGTTGACGAGGTGTCTGCAATGTGATCGTTGCAACTTTGGTGAACGTAGAGTACAGTACAGCAAAGTAGCGCTAGAAACGTGCAAGAGTCTTCCTTACTTGCTTGATACACCAGCCGGGGGTCTAGCATGGTTCCAGCGTGGTTCTGCTGTACTTCAAGCCTCCGGCATGACAGTACACAAACGCCACGCGGTAGAGGTGGCGGGTCCACGCACGCTAACAATCACGCTGATGGTAGCTTATGTCGGTTGCACGCGATGCTCTACATGTGAGCTGCTCGCGAAGAGCACAGCGACAGTTCCGTGTCAAACATGCAGCACTGTACGGCACGTACTGTACATGTGTACAATGCTGTACTGGGACTGGACTGGACTGTCTGCACTGGACTGTACTTTAACACTGCGTTTCGAAAGAATCCAACGGTCCTTCTTGTTCAGTGCACCAGCGTGATTCCAGTCTCTACCGTTACAGCGCCCCAACATCCCGTATCAGGACCTGTCAGCCAAGGTACGCTAGCAATCACGCCGGTGCCAGTGCAGAGCGTGCGTCTGATTGCACGCAATGCTGTACAGTATGAATGGTTCCTTACTGTAGAGCTATATTCTTATCTAGGACCCGAACATCGCAGTGTTCCGGCTCCACGGCGCTGGTAGAATTGCACTGGCATGCTGAGGTTCTAATCGCGCCAGTCCGCTCTCTTCTGTCTCGACCTCACGCTCAGAGCGAGGCTCCAGGTAGTACAGCACGCGAGCCGAAAACTGTACGCTCAGCTCAACCCACTCGCCTGTAGCCGGCAGGTAAAACGAACGACTGCAGCACACCTACTCGCGCTTTCACAGACAGACAGATCAGCGCTGAGCATGGAAAGCCACGTTCCACAGGTTGGTGCTCCAGCAGTCTCTCGGAGTGATGGCTGACGCTCGCTCTCTACCACAGCAGAGCAGCCAATACGTCGACAACCCACTCCACTACGTCCCATACTACATCAACGAAGCGCAAAGACAGCTGATCGCGCAAGACGCGGCGATCAGAAGGCTCCAAAGCGAGCTGGCGCAGAAAGAGAAGCAGCGTCTAGCCGAGACGTCGGGACTGGAGACTCAGCTGTTCTCTATGCAGATGCACTTCAGAGCGAGAAAGCGACACGCCGTCACCGCAGAGCAGACGTACGTAGAGCAGGAGCGACACACAAGCGAGCCCAGTAGCCCGGGTCGAGCGATCACACCTGCGCCACGCGCATCTGACGGCCACAGCGCAAATCAGCGGTGCATCGAGCTCGAGGCTGCACTGCGCTCTCTGCGCGAAGAAGGACGTGCTATCGCAGAGCGACACCAAGCTGAGCAGGACGAGTGGTCTGCAACACTTGCCAGCCTATCTCACCGCTGCGACACGTTGCAGTCGGCGCTGAAGGGTTTGGGCTACGAGCTGCGCGCGTCTGGAGAGTTGAGGAGATGTGCTCCATCGAGGGCCAAGTAGCGGAAGGTCGTCAAAAGCGGAGAGCAGTAGATCGTAGGGCTGCAGCAAGAACTTAGTAACCACGGCTTCATACATGTTGGCTGAGACCTTGCAGCTTCTGGCTGGCGCCTGCGTAGCCGTGTGAGGGTCTTCGAGACTGCTATGCTAGGTTCCCTGCTTGTACCATTAACAAGAACATCTTGGCTTCGCGACGCTGTGACGCAGACATGCTGTACCGTGCAGTGTTGTGCATGTCACTGATACCCGTCCGGCACATGAGCCTAGTGATTCTGACGAGCGGGATGGTCGATAAAGCCTCTGCGGAGAACAGAAGACAACCGCACTGCAAGCCGCTCCTCTCGTCTTGCTGCCCATGCAACTCTTGGATCGCTAGCTACGCTACACGCGTTGCAGTGCAGATACCACGCTCAGATGCTGTGCCGCGACACTGGTACCTTAGCCATCTTCGCAGAGCTGTCTGTCGCCAACAGCGTAAGGCGTGCGCTGTACACGACTGGCATCCTTGACGAAATCTTCGGGAAAGAGCTGGGCCTGCGGGGCGGCAGCCATCACGTCGGGCACGTCGTCGTCCTCTTCGGGGCACGGAGACATCAACGCAGTCTGGTGGAAGCATCTGAGGCCAACATGGCTGCGTGTGTCGTAGTGCGCTTGTCTAACACCCGACACGTCTTGCGTACATGCAGTATGTCCGTCTGGTGTGTTTCCTCCCACTCCAGGAGAAACTCTGCAACAGCGACATCCTTCACGAGCGGGACAGTCCAAACTCCCCGACAACTGTGCCGCACGCTGCTGTAGGCACCTACGATTCCGCCTCTTAGTCCGCCCCTTGTTTGGCGGCGCAGTCGGTCGTGGCATGGGGTGTCTTGCCACTGCTTCCCGTACTGTAGCAAGGCGCCAGAGGGAGGACTTACAGCAATGTCATCTGCAACGCTGCATGACCGGTACTGGACGCACGTCCGCCGTGCCGCTTGGGCGCAGCGCCGTGTTGCATGTCCTGCACTGTACAGTACTGTACTATATGAATGGTGAGCGCGGGCTCTGGCTGTGTGTAGCAAGCGGCGACTGCGGTACAGTACGTATGTTGAGTGGTCGTCGGATTTGGGTTTTGGCGAGTCTCAGTCTTCCGAACGCGCGGGGCGCGTCAACGTGATTTTAAGCGCAGCGAGCTCAGCCAGTTGGAGGCTTTGTTCACGCCTCCGAAGGTACAGCCGCGGGCGATCCCAGAAAGCGGTTGCGCACGGCCCGGCTACAGTATGCGCGTGTTGCTGGCTCACACACTGCCAGACACAACACGGTGCGTCGTGCTCGTCACGATCAAAACTGCTGAGGTGTGCTGTAGGGTACAGCATGTCCTTGAGGTTCTAAGACCGCAAGTTGCCTGGTATCGGTACAGCAAATGCTGGGACTTGACGCGTCTTTTTTCTGGCTCCAATGCAGCCTCGGCTGCACCGGCACTCAGCTCACGCAGTAGCGCACACCAACGCTATACTGTAGGGTCACTATAACTTTGCGGTGCGCCGACTCACCCTTGTCTGCCAAGAGGTGGTTCAAAATTGGCATTGTAAGTACTGCAGGGCGCGGACACATGAGTGGGATGCTAAGATCTTYGCGGTTGCTGCAACGCCTTTCCATCCCATACATGGCGCGGCCCTTCTGTGCCACTCTCGTGCCTCGCTAGCGCTTCTTCTGTATGTGCCTTCGCTTGCAGGGCATCGGGCATGCCGTCTCGACGATSTTGTATCTTGCCCATCATGCGCAGAAGATAGGTACCCTTTAGTACCTAGGCGTCGCTTCCGCTCACTGAACAACCACACCACCACGGTCACCACCACTACCAGCCGTCAGACAGCATGTCTAGGGAGCGGAGTCTTTACGAGACCGCCTTGCTTGTCGCTCTTCGCGCCCGAAGTGAGCCTGTGCCGTACCAACAGATGAGCGATGACTACCTGCCAGACTATACAACCGCAGCCATAAGAGGCAAGGTGTCTTGGGCGATCAAGCAGCACCCCCAGCTGTTCGACAAGAGCACTCGGACTTGGAGACGAAGAGCGGTCGCAGCTTGGATCAGATCGAATGGGACGGATGGTCTGCTCTTAGGCAGCGAGGTGGCTGAGCTGTTACGCTACAGTACGCATCTGGGCCCCTGCTTCCATGTCACGCTGACCGAGCGCAGTTGATGGCGAGCTCGAAGATGGCTGATTGTGGTCTTTGTTCCGAGCGTCGACAAAGGGGAGTGACCTGGACACGAAGTCATGTGATATGTACGCATGCGTTAGCACGTCAACAAGTGCGGAAAGCTTGCTTTCAGATGCACAGTACAGTAACAGTACGGTAGCAGCCATTTATATGTCATTGTGCCTTCTACGTGCTTATCGTATGCAAGTGCTCCCAAGTCGAACTACTTGACTGGAGTGTCAGGACTGTGTTCTAATACTGTAGAGGATGCCCCACCAGATTGTATGTTGGGAGATGATCGCCAAGCGACACATCGTGCCTCTAAAGCCAGCCTGGGTGACTCGTACGGCATAGCTAACTATCGGACATTATACGGACGTTCAGCAAGGTGGCTCGGGCTCAAAGGCGAATGACCGCGTGTATAAGTAGCGCAGGGTGAGGCCATGCCTGCGCCATGCGTCTGCTTCTTCTTTCCTTTCCCTTCCCCTCCCTTTCCTTCCCTTCCCTTCCCATCTACAGCTATGCCTTTACTTCGAGATTGTACTCATCAGATCGCTTCGACTCGCCCGGCTCTACTCCCATCCTCTCTGTGTCCCATCAAGGAGATGGACGAGGACACTTTCACTTGCAACGTTCGACAGCTTTCTACGAACAAGCCGTACGTTGGTCCAGGGCTGAAGCGCGATCACAACTCACAAGCTGATCTAGGACTGTGGAGAGGTACCTCGGCCGCGAGGCGGTGGCTTCCGCTCGTCTGGCAGAGGTGACCGCGAGCGCAGCGATAAGCTCAGAAGTGTTGGTCGAGATTGTGCTGTCCGCTGAGACGCCGATCCCTGGTTGCTCTTTGCGACATGTAGCGGGCCAGAGATCAGGAAGAGCCTGAGGTTGTACAGGGGCCCTGCTGAGGTCGAATGCGAATGTGTGAGACTCATCCCAACTCAACATTTACTAGAGAGCCTGTACAGCACTGCGTTACAGAATACAGCTGTTCTCCTGCGCTAGACGTGTATTCTGCTGTCTAGGTGGATAACCTCGTTGCGATACGTTGCTGCACGGTTTAGTGCTCTGCACATCTAGAGAGCAGGCAATAAAGTACTGTAAATGAATCAGTGCTTTCGGTGTTCCAAATGAGTTGTCGTGCATCCTCCTTACTTACTTACAGGACAGTTCTGCAAGCCTAGTGCAAGACCCCAGTGGTCTTTGTTCTAGCGTGTAAGCACACCGTAGCTCTCAGCGTGAGTTTTAGTGCCGCTACCAAGAACCCTGTCATCCCTCAAACATGGCCACTCGATCGTACTGCCATCTCCGTCAGCAGTCTGCCGATAGGAGTCGTGACAAGCCAGCCTAACTTACGGAGAGGCTCTGGGCTGGGCACTTACAGTATAAGAAGTCCCAGCGAACTGATTCATCTACGTCTCCCCAGCACCTTTCTTCGCTATTCTTCTGCTCTCTGCGGCAAGGCTGGATCAAGTCACGAAGATCCTCAACCATGGTGTCCCTCTCTGTACCTGCAACTGCTGTCGTCTGTCTTTCGCTCGCTTCTGGCGCAAGCTTGCTCGACACCTCGACGTCTTTGCCACAGTCTGCCAGTCACTGGCAGTGCCCTGCCGGCGATCTCAGCATGCTGGCTGAGCTGATGCCTGAGAGCACGCTACCGCCGCCGGACAGCTCTCGCGAGCTCAAGTACGTGCTGCTCGGCGTCGGCACGCAGAACTACACTTGCACCAGCGGCGACGAGAGCAGCGCCCCAGGTACCACCGGTGCCGTCGGTGAGCGATCCGTCTCGCATTGGCAGTGGYAACACTAAAGGCTCTTAGCTAAGCTCTACGACATCGGTACCGTCCTCAGCAACCATCACTCGGCTCAGTGGGCCATCGGCTCCATCTCCTGTCTGGCGCTCGCCTCGAAGTCGGTAGGCCAACTGCTTCAGCAGGCACTGCAGGCGCATGGCGCGCCCACCCTGATCGGCCACCACTTCTTCGCCTCCGGTACTCCGGTCTTCGCCCTTGACCAGCTAGCCGAGAGGCCATATCCGGTCGCCCAGGTCAGCAAGGTGAGCGAGGTGGACGCGCCCAGCCGGTTGTGTGTGGGTGCTCAGGCCTCGGAAGCGATCAAGTGGCTCTAYCTCAAAGACACGCAGGCAGCGTCTCGCGGCGGCATCGACACCGTGTATCGCGTCGAGACCGCAGGGGGCAGCAAGCCTCAGGACTGCAAGGGCCAGCCAGAAAGCTTCGAAGTCGACTACGCGGCACAGTGTAAGCACAGCCAGCTTTGTGGAGCGCAACATGCTAACGCCACAACAGACTGGATCTACGGACCCAAGACGTCGAGCTGCCAGAAACATATGTGATCAAGCTAGGATTGGCCTAACGTTGTTGATGTTGTGTAAACTTACCGTGTTCAGACTTTCAAAGCTCTGCCACACATGATCCCTACTCCACATGACTCCTCGATGGTATCATGTCTCAGCATAGCATAGCATAGATAGCGGCACACAATGCAGCAGCTTGTCATCCGAACTGACTGTGCATGCACTTCACTCTCGCCTGCGGCAAACAAAGCGCCTAGCAGACACAGCCGCCTTCTGCGTGCTGACAGAACCCTGCGTGACCAGCTACCGCCGATGGCGCGTCAGCTGCTGCTGCATTTCCTCTTTCGACACCGCCGACACGGGCGTCATGGCCAAGGAGACTACGAACCCCTTCGCTAGCTTGATTATCACAAAGTTCGCCATGTCTTGCACGCTCTTGTCCAGCGCGACTACGAACCGGCAATCCTCGTTGTAGCAGCGGCTCAGCGACTGAACAACCGGACAGATGTCCAGGAACGAGTGCTTCGACACGCACTCCATCTCGAGTGTCTGTGCTGGTCAGTAGAGGTCCGCTTGTGGGGGAGGTTTTGGCAGCAACGCACCCACGGCGCGCCTTCGAGCATCGTCACCGCCATGCAGTAGGCTGCAGCAGCCGCCRCGCTGGGCAGCTGCGATGCCGTGCTTTCGTCGAAGAGCGACACGTCCAATAGAAACGCAGCAAGCGCTCTGAGCGYCGAAACGTCGCTCTTGCAGCAGACAGTGCTCGCGAGGTACTGGTCTAGGAAGACAAACGGTCCAGGCCAGTCCAGCCGGCGGCCCAGGACCGCAAGGACCTGTTCCTCTTCCTGCTTGTACCAAGCTTCGCTGCCCAGCCATATACCCTCCAGCCTGAAGCGGGCGTCTTCGTTGTAGTCGCTAGCGATCTTAACGAGGATCGTCACCAGCAGATGGAAGCTGTCTTGACTGTGCTCCAGGTGGCGCTCCGCGAGTACACGATCCAGCAGGTGGACGGCAAGGTGGAGCGTCGAGGGTTTGAGGCTCTGCGTGCGCTGTACATACAGAAGGCGCGACACGAAGCCTTTGCGCCAGGTCGAGTCTTTAGCACATGACGGACGCAGGGCCTCCTACTGACGTAAGAGAGTGTCGGTGTGGAGGGTCTGTCGTCCTACCTGCAAGTGTCGTTCTTCGAAGATCCTCATCTCTAGGTGTTTCGGGCCGTTCTAGTGACCATGAGGCCCGTGGTTGTATATGAACGTACGCATCTACTCAGAGCCTCAAAACGAGCACATGAGGGTATCTGATGCCGTCTTCGAGCGTGCCACGTCCCGACCGCTGTCGCTTTTCTGTCCTRCCAGGGTCTGCTTCCTGCCCACGCCGTCCCGCGCTCTCTGTGCAAGAACCTAAAGTGGACCGTTGCGCACAATGTCTGTTTCGTAAGAGGGCCGGATTTCGGACCTTTACGGTTTTGCATCGCACAACGCTGCTTCTAGAAAAGCGAGGGCGTGCAGAATATTCAGCACTCTCGAGCACCGCTGGTATACTGCACGCATACTTCGTACATCCATTCACATATACCTCGCTACGCGGCCTGCTCCGCGATCGAGCCAGATCATCCTCAACACATCTTTTGAGCCTTACAACATGTCCCGTGAGCTGCGCAACACGACTTGTGCACTACAGCCGAGAGGCGATGACGAAGCGCTCTCGGAAAGCGAGGTGTCTGAGCTCGATTTGACGTGGGACTACGCTGTAGCCGGTGAGGTGGATGAGGCTTCCGAAGCCGTCCCTGATGTTCAGGCCGAGTCGTCGGACGAGGACCTGGGCGACGACGACGACGACGACGACGACGACGACGACGACGACGACGACGACAAAGACCCTAACACAGCAAACAGCCCCATCTCTGACTCTGACTCTGAGTACGATCCAAACGCTTCTGCAACCTCCGAGGACTTCATCTCCGACAGCGACGACGTCAACGAGCTCGAAAGTATCGATTCCGACTGCATCGACAGCATCTGCTCAGATGCCGACAGCGCGTGCTGGTCTGACAGCGATGGCCTATGCTCGTCAGACGGCGACTTCTTGCAGCGGCCGTATGCMTGTGCAGACGACAACGAAGCCAGGACAGGCCCTCACTTAGCCAAAGTGATCAGCATAAAAGGTCCTGTCTCCGTCACCTACATCACCGTGTGATGATGACKATGTGATGAGGGTTGGTGGTGAAAGCTGTATGTTAGCCCAGCTCGGCAGCTGGACTTGATACCGCTGTCCACTGCGCGTCGCTGCGGAGGATCAGAACAGGARAGAGAGGCAAAGATAGAAAGCAGCAATAGACTTTGGTCATACTGTATCTCTACACAACCTGCGCATCACTACGTACGCAGCGTAACACGTGAAACTGATGGGTGACCTTCTTGATCTGTACAGTACTGTACTGTACAGTGCAGCTGAACTGCCATCTGCAGGATGCGGAGCCATCACATCCTTCCTTGTCTGCAGTCGCCAGCACGTGCAGCTACGCCGACGGGCGCCGCAGCGCAGTGACTACTAGARCAGGCAAGCCGCCGCACCACGCGGATCTAGCGCGRCCCGAGTCCTTGGGCCACGCGCTCTTRCTCCGGAGTATTTCCTCTCCTTCCGATGCACCGTCGATTGCGCAGGGGACGAAGTGCGCCTCACTCGCCGTAATCATCCTTGACGAGCCCTCGTCCCCTATGTACCGTACCGTACCGTACAGTACAGTACTGTGCAGTACCAACCCACGGATGAGCTGCAGACAGTGGGTTGGGCTACAGCGCTGAATCACGTTTTTCTCAACGTGAGACGCAACAGACACTGCGTCTACATTACAGTCCCGCAATGTCGTCCTTCCATAACATCCGGCACTAGCGATTACTGACTGGCTTTGACAGCGTTCACCTCTCGCAAGCAAGTACAGTTGGGGAACTTTTCATTGAGTGCTGATGCATAACTGTGTGC
>BCGR01000009.1:1374788-1390557 GCA_001599375.1 Phoma herbarum | reverse complement strand
CTTTTTGCGTCTGCTCACTTTTTGCGTCTGCTCATGCATCCGGAGAGACAGCTGTTCAGCCATAGAAGCGACCTGTACCTTCTATAGTTGCGAGGCCAGCGCCTATAATTAGCAACATGCGGGCCCTATTCCTTGGCTGAGCACATTTCGCTCTCATGTCGCAAAAATTGCCCTCAAACGATGCTTTCAAGATTACTGGCAGTATAATTACCTTGTCTTCTTGTACGTATCCATTTCGCTTGTGTTTCTCAGAATCTCATCAACTCCATGCTTCTGGTGAGTGAAACTGCCTCTACAAGACAAGCGGCTGATTTTGATTAGACCAACACTGGTGCGGTGACATCCGAATGTAGTCCAACGTTCCCCCAAGCGCGGAAGACTTTGCCTCGAATGCAATCACAGGTACACGTTCATAATGAAGTGCCAGTCCGATTGATGATAGTGCTTAGGTATGCTATTTTCCATCTCCTCCATCAGCACCCTATTTTCTGTCCTACAGCAAGCTGGTGACCTTGCATGCTTCGATATCATTCAGCGTTTCTGCCCCGAGCGGCAATCGGTACTGTCTCCTGAACTTGCGCATGGCGATGTGTTTCTTCGCAGCGGGTTATTGTCGGGCAACGCGTGAATGTCGGTCCACAGCTTGACTGCTCGCTTCCAAAGCCGCTCTTGTGCGCTTGGGATGTGCGCCTCTGCCTTTACCACCCATGTCGCTAGCGTGACGAACTTCCCCACGATTGCCTGTGCTCCTATTCTCTGCACCCTGCTAATAGGCCGTGCGAGCTTGTCTTTGCAGGCATGCATCCACCACGTTCCACGTCCACCCTCGGTGCCACGGTTGCCTTGAACAGCTGCCGTGCCACTGTGGGCGAGAGTCCTCTCAGGTTTCTAAGCTCCAGCGCTGCTTCCAGCCCCTTTGCGGCAGCTCTTGCGATGCGTTTGTGGTACTTGAGGCTGGCGTCCATGAGCACGCCGAGTATCTTGACGTGGTCCTTGGGCGACACGCTCTGCCCCTTGATGACGAAGGGGTCCGTGGCGCTCTTGTATGCTTTGCGCGTGAAGTGGATAACGGCTGTCTTTTCTGCCTCGAACGTCGCATTTCTTAAAGAGATCGGATGCTCTCATCTACTTCATTCGGGTCCGTCGCTGTGTTTGTAACCTGAGCACGGATTAGATGACGTTGCAGAGCATGACAGCAAGGAAACTACGGTTGAAAACCGACGTAGTTCAGCCGGAATGCATACCATCTTCAGGATGAGAGAGCCATCTAAGCAGACGGCAAAATCCTTCTGCTAATCATCTTGTTCCCTGTATTGAGGACAATGTACAAGATCTTCGGGTGGTAGCAGATGAAGTTCGTGCCTCAGATCGGTACAAAATGCAGATTCGAAGCACATACGAAGTGCTTCCATACTCTACTCATACCTGATTAGTGCAAACAGTATGGCGACTGGCGAAGCCATATGGCAATGCCGTCGCAGCTGTTAATTCACTGGACCTGGGTGCGCCGGTTCTGCTTCTATCCCATGACGATGACTTGACTCCTCAAAAAGCTGCCTCTTGACCTCTTCTGTGCCAATCCTGAGCCTGGTGTTCTCCTCCTCCAGACGCGCGATCTGCACGCTGGAGCTTATGTCAACGCCATTGGACAAAGAAGAGAGACAAGTCCGGATCCCTGCGCTGCCTGCGCTGCTCCTATCATCTCGTCCGTTGGTGCGACAGCCTCAAAGACTCTATCTCCACCCACATACAGCTCCTTGCACGCGCTGACAGGGTACTTGCTAATGTTTTTGAAGAACAGATGCTGCAGGTGTTCTTCTCCAGGTGCAGTTTACAATGTCCGAGCTTGGCCTCAGACGGACACCGGACGGTCGAACGGTGATGCCCAGTTGGGCAGCTGTGCGGCACTCAGTCGGGCTCGAAGTATTCAGGTTTTCGTTGTGCTGCGAAGCACTTGTGCAGCATATTTGTAAATCTGTAATCCGCCTACCTCCTACGTTCGAAGTTGCTCACTCGTGCAGGCTGCATGGTGTGCTGGACAGGTCAGAATAGTGGTGCAAAGTCAATACACTGGCAGTACCCACAGCTCAGATGGCGGTTAACTGTCTTAGATGATTGACCCGCACCACAGGGTACTGAGCTACAGTGGCGAATGCAGCCCTATAGCAACACTAAGATATATACCTGACGCTTCAGGGGCCCGTCTTGTTAAGCATCGACAGGATGTTAACTCGCTGGAGCCATAGTAGACGCGCTGATTGCACTCGCTAATCGGCAAAGGCTATATGCACTACTAGTTTCCTGGCATGCAAAGTGCGAGGAAAGGCAAAGTTGCGGGTTGCACTTCGATGTTGTGGCCTCGCTGGAGATGCTTTCACCTCCCGTGCACTCTAGGCTGATACAGTACAGTGCTGTATCGAAGTGTGCAACGAAGGTTCTCTGTTGTGGAAGGTTGGAAATGATTCACTCAGCACGTGATGGCCCATCTTCACATGCCTCGGCCTTGACTGAGGCGTTTCTCTAAACCCCCTTGCAGCTTAGCCAAGGGTGAAAACTGCGCTCGCTCGCCGACAGGTCGAAACATAGTCAGTGTCGTCATAGGGGCCTGCGATGCGGTACCCAGGGAAGGCGTAAGCGGCCGCCAAGGCCTTTCAAGCAAGGTTCTCCCTACGTCACTAGATAAGTGGGGCGTTCATCTGCGCAGGCGCTGTTCGCGACTAAGTTAGCTCAGGCTTGGATCAGGGTAGCTCAGGCCTCGATCAGGGTAGCTCAGGCTTCGATCAGGTCAGCTCCGGCTTCGATCAGGGTAGCTCAGGAGCGGCTCTGGCTCCTCTTGTTCAAGCCGGAAGCAGCTCCGGGTAGAAGCCAAGAAAGGCAACTGTCAGCAGACTTTGTGGGGAGTGAGATTGGCTGTTATGTACTTTATCCTTGCAAATGTTGTAAAGGTTAGATTCTTTATTAGTCTTAAGGCAGAGAAGGAAGACAATGTATGGGAAGTTAAGTAGAAGATTATAGCGCTTCTAGCGAACAAGTTTTATGTACAAGATAATGCTGTTAGTAGATTTGAACTCCTTAGCTAGTGCGGAGTTTACTAAGTAAAAGTTAGTAAGGTTGCTAAGTGAATCTAGAAAAAAGGAAAGAAAAGGCAATATACTACAGTTTGCTAGGTACTTAGTAAAACGCTAAAAGTTAGAGAAGTATGCGAGGGCTTGTCTTTAACTGCTAGCGCTAATCTTCTTAATTACGCCTTTACTAACCCTATTGTTCTTAGAGCTTCTAGAGGAGATTGAGCGGCACTTAGAGGTGTGGTTGACGAACACTGGGTTAACGCTACTCTTAATTAATCTTGCGCTGACTGTCTTAGACTAAGGCGTGCTTAGAGCACAACTACTAGGCATTGCGAATAGGTGGAGTGTTGCTATAATATAAATAGAGCAGTAAAGTAAGTGTGTGCGAGAGCAAAGTAAAGCGCGAATTAGCAGAGAGTTAAACAGAATAGTAAAGCTAGACAATAGAAAAGTAGCAAAGAATAAAGGCGCAGTAAGTAAGAGTTAGTAAAGAATTAGAGTTGTAGAGGTAGAGAAAAGAAAAGATAGTGTTATAAAGTTGTAAAAGATGTTTTATTATAAGGGCGTAAATAGACTTAGCAATACTAGCGCCTAAGCGCCTTTTAGTTATTACGCCTCCTAGGCAACAAGGTAAAGGTAGAAAAATTTAAGCATAACAGTTAACAGCGCTAAGCGTTGCTTAGAGGCGCTAACCTAGAGGCCTAATTTTAAAGGTGTGCGAATAAATCTGCAAACAATAGAAAAGCTTTAAGATTTATAAGGGACTATTATAGCAAAAAAAGGAAAGCGCAGAATAATTAGCAATATCACAAATAAATAGCTAGAATAAAAGAAGCAGAGAGTAGTGTAAAAAGAGCAACAAGGACAAATTAAAGCAAACAAGAGTAGTTATTAAATTGCATAAACACAAGAGCTTATAGATTAAATAAATAATAAATTAAGAAGAACTTAGTAGGGGGTATAAAAAGAATTTTAGAGTATAACGTACCCCACGGGCGAAGGAATCAACGGGCGAGAGAATCACTTTTGCCAAGACTCTACCAAAACTCACCCTATTATAGTCTAAAACATTACACTTTAGCCCTGCAAAATGCAGTACAGCCTATAATATTATTTAAAGGCTACTTCTATATTACTCTTGCATGTTTGCGCGTTGTGCTTAGTCTTGTTGCACTGTCTATAGTGTCTTTGGGAGGGCTTGCCTATTTTAGCGCGCACCTGCCTCTTCGCTCTCTTTCTATTACTATGAGCCCTAAACTCCTTTAGAGCTGTTAATTGCTGGCCCTCTTTAACTACTAGGGTCCTTTCTTGCTGAATTTGCTTTCTTTTATGCGATTTGCGTTGTGTAGTAGCTTTAATAGCTGCTTTAAGCTTATAGATCTATTTTTGTGCAAGCGCAAGCTTATGTAATAGAATTGCTTCTTTTTTTGCGTAGTGCTTAATTGCGCTAGTAATAGAATTTAGAGAGCTGCTTTAGTATCTTTAAAACTTGTTCTTAATTAGAGTAGATTAAGAGTAGAATTCTAGGGTATTGCTTGGAGTTTGCGACTGCTAGGGCTCCTTGTTAACAGGGAGTTGTGGTGATAGAGTCTGCAGCTTTATATTAAGGCTGCTTATGACCTGATTTGGGTCAAAAGGGACTAGTCTAGCGCCTTGGAACTCTTCTAGAATGTTGCTAGGAGTAATTGCTGTATTGTAGGCTGCTTTAAAGCATGGCAGGAACTCTAGCTTTGTGATGTGGTTGATCTAGTTGCGTATAGCGTTTTTGGCTTGGCGTGTGTAGGCTTTCTTTAGAGGGGCAAAACAGCCTATATTAAGTAGCTGTAGGAGGTGTGATGAGTGCGGAGGCATATATATAGGGATAATCTGGTTGTTCTTGCAGTATTGCTGGAACTTGGGTGAGTTGTGGCTCTTATGGCTATTAATAATTAGTATATGGTAGGTGCTAACAGTACGCTCTTTTGAATGCGTATTAAAGTGCTTTAACTAGTTAAAAGTAAGCTTATTAGTAGTCTAGCTGTTTTTAGAGATTCTAATTACCTAGTTCTAGAGTAGGTCTTTGCTCTTGTACTAGTTTAATAGGTAGTTGCGTGCTTTGAAGATGATAAAGGGCGGAATAGCCTATTTTTTGGTATTGATGCTCTAAATGACTGTTGCCTACTTCTGGTTGCCTGGCTGGACCTGCTTTGGCTGTCCTTGTATACCTAAAGCTGTAACAACTGCTCTGTTGCTTATCTAGCCTATTATAAAGCCTGTCTTGTCGAAGTTGTATGTGTTGTTGTCCTGGATGCTATACTTGGCTTTGATGTTGGCTACTAGACTAAACTAGCCCTAGATTACTCTAGAATCCTCGCAGAGGGCTTGCTTGTAGTCGTACTTGTGACTAAACTTTACTTTAAGCTCTTTCTGGCGCGAAACAAATGTACTAGCCTAATTTAGGCTAATATAGCCTATTCTGCGCTTAGCGCGTAGAATATTGGCTATATTAGCTACATCTTGCAGCTGAGGGGGAAAGTCTTACGCAACTAGGTTAAATATGTGCTTAACAATTACTTGCTTCTTATTATTGTCTAAGTTTTGTGAGTTAGCTATAGTATTAACCTGTGAAGGCTGTCCAGCGCGTTGTTTGCTTATAGTACTTTAAGAGGCTCTGTAGATAGCTGCAGCGCGTTGCTGAGAGAGGTTCGCGTCTTGTTTAAGAGCTTGAATTGCAAGCTGTACCTGAGCTTCTTTTAGGGCGTCTAACTGTTGTTGTTGAAGAGGCATTAGTGTAGGGTTGGTGTTTTGGTGGGGTCTTGGCAAAAGTGATTCTCTCGCCCGTTGATTCCTTCGCCTGTGGGGTACGTTAAGCTGTTAGTTTCTTTTGCAGTAATTTATATAAGAAGTGCTCTAAGCTATACTTAGAACTAACGCAACTTAAGGGGGCCAAGTTGCTTGAATAGGGGAGGGATGTAGCAGAGTAACATGGGGCAAGTAGCGTAGTTAGCAGCCGAACTAAGTGGGCCTTAGAGCAGGGAGGGAGGAGAACGAACATACAACAACACACCTACTAATAATAATACTACTTCTGATTCTTACTCAACGCATCGAGCACAACGAGCCCTGGAGGTGAATAACACTCCACTACATTAATAATTGCTGCCTGTGGCAGCTGCTTCTCTACAACACTATCCGCCTATTACTACACCTTGTCCTCGTCTACAGAGTAGAGCAGCTTATTACGCCTTGCAACAGCTGCCTAAGGGATTGAAGTCTTCTCTAGCGTCCACTAAGCGCGATAGTTCTAATGTAGGTGCGGCTCCATGTTAAGTAGCCCTAGTTCCGCTGGCTGTACCTAGCTCAATTGAGCGAGCAAAGCCGTAGTAGCTAACCTAGGTAAGCCTACAGCGACAACCTTCTCTACAGCTATAGCAGCAGCTAACGCGTTCTCTACCTGCTTATCTACCTTGTTGTCATTGTCTAACCCAGCGTTAGCTGCTAGCTTCTCCTCTACATTCTTATCCTCCGCTACAAACAACGCCCCTAGCTAGCTTAGTGTACCTTAATTATGCAGCAGAGTTAGTTCTTGCGAGCGTACAGGACAGCGTACTGTTAATAGCGGAGTTAGAGGAGTAGGATTAACACCTTGTTTAAATAGCTAGGTTACTTTCTATTAACGTTTTGCAGGTTGGCTAGTCTCGCTGCTTACTAGGTAATTAATTTTCTGGCTTGCCTTACGCTTTATTACAACTATAACATCTACTCTAAGTTCTACTTATAAGATACATACTTTTGCTCTAGTACTTGCAAATAAAGTGTCACTAACTACTATTTATAGGTCTATATTGCGCATTATTAACTTTAAGCTGTAGTTATAAGGCCTGTCAACATAGTAGCTTCTAACAACAACTACAACTTTAACTACAACTCTAAGAATGCTTGCAACTGTTATGCAACTTTTAGTAGTCTAGCTAAGCCCTTTAAGTCTTGCAGGCGTGCGTTCTAGTATAGTACTATTCTTAGTAGTAGCAGTTACACTAACTACCTTTAGAGTAGGCGCCTTAAGAACTGCAGCCTTTGCTATAAGTTCTAACTCCCTTAGTTCTAACTATTTCTTAGAATACTAACTTAATACTTTCTTAGTAACTGTTGCTATAAAGCGCTTAATTAAAATTAACTCTACCTAACTTTTTAAGGAGAAGTCTGCTGCGCCTACGCTAGCCTGCAAGAAACTCTACTACACTCTTACTAGAGAGCTTCGCAACGCTGCTTCTTTAACTTCTGCGCCTTTGTTATCTACTAAGAATGCCTCTAAGGCTTCTGTCGCTAAAGAGAGTTTATACCTAATACTAGTGTTGTCTAAGTCTAGTTCTAAGTAGCAGGAGGCTGTGTTTGCCACTTTCGCTAAAGGTTAGCCTGCTCTTAGGGAGCGCTTAGCTGTTATGCGCTTAGGCACTTTAGGCCTAAGCATCCCTTTAGATACTCGCGATAAAGCTCCTAGTCTTTTATCTTTGCCTAACAGTCCCTCTGTGTTTCCTAGTAATAGAGCAGAGGACGCTTCTACTTTTATTGCGCATAATTCTAAGGCTAAGAAGCTGTCTAAAAATAAGAAGAATGCTAACGTGAGTGCATAGCGAGTGGCGCGGCTAGGCGAGTAGCGCACCCCAACAAACTGTTAGGCCTACCAACTTTCAAACCTTAATAGATTAACTACTAGACCTTGAATTGCTTTCAAAAGAAGAGAGAATTAAGCTTGCGCTTCAAGCAATTAAAGAACTATAAAAGCTAAGTATACAACACGCTGCTATAGTCTACAAAGTCTCTAAGACAACTCTCTACTACTAACGCGCTAGAACACAATTAACACGCAATACCTACTCCTAATTATTAAATCTTACTAAAGCAGAAGAGCAGACGCTTGTGCAGCATATAAAAAAGCTTAACTAGCAAGGCCTTGCTCTAACACTCTATTCGGTTAAAAATATAGCTAATTAACTGCGCGCTGCACACAACACAGACCCTATTAGCCTATAATAAGCTTTAAACTTTATTAAACGCGAACCTAAACTTTAATTGCGTATAACTTAATAGAGGGATTGTTAGAGAGTCCTCTGCAGCAACTAAGAGGTTATTAGGCCCTAGTTCAACCTAATACACAACGTTAAGGCTAAGTACAGCATTCTAGACAAAGACACCTACAACTTTAACAAGACTAGCTTTACAATAGGCGTTAGAAATCAAGTTAAAGTAGTTACTGCATTAGAGAGACGTACTGAGCCTATTAAAGTCCAGCAGGGAGACCGTGAGTGGGTAACTTTAATCGCTGCGATTAACGCAATAGGCTAGGCAATTGCGCCTTACCTTATCTTTAAAGCGAAGAACCACGACGCGTCTTAGTACTCTAATCTAAAGTCCTAATGGCGCATTAGGGTTAGTGACAACGGCTGGACTATGAACAACCTTGGTGTAGCCTAGCTAAGGCACTTTATTAAGCAGATCAAGGGACAGAGGGTAGGTAGCTACGTGCTACTAATACTTAACAGCTATAAGAGCCACAAGTTACTTTATTTCTAGAATCTTTGCGAGGAGAACAAGATAATTACTCTCTGTATGCCTCCGCACTCATCACACATCCTGCAGCTACTTAACGCGGGATGTTTTGCCCCCCTTAAGCGGGCGTACAGCAAGGAGATCCAAGTCTTGGCATTAGACCACATTGGCAGAATTGACAAGAAGGCCTTTATTGCGACCTTTGCAAAGGTGTTTAAGAAGGCGTTTTTAAAGGCAAACATTAGAGCAAGCTTTAAGGCAACTAGCTTAGTACCCAATAACCTATTAGTAGTGCTATCGAAGCTTGATGTCAAGGTTTGCACGCTAACACCGCCGCTCTTAGGGGAGCCCTAATGGAACCCTAAGACACCCACCAACGCCAACGAGATAGAGGCTCAGTCAACGCTGCTTCGCGATCGTATTCAAAGGCACCAAGAATCGTCACCAACTCCAATAGTTAAGATTGTTGATCAGCTGCAGAGAGGCACTGCAATGCTGCTGCATGGATAGACGTTATTAGCAGCCTGAGTGCTGCAGCTAGAAGCGTTAAATAAGGCTGCCTCTAAGCGCAAATTATAGAAAAGAAAGCGAATTTAGGAGGGCGGAGACCTGTCAAAGAAAGAGGTAGAGGATTTAATAGCCTAATATAACGTTGGGGCACAGATTGAGGGGGAAACTTGTAAGGGTAGAGCTTGAACAGGTGCAGGCAAGAGAGGTAAAAAGCACTGTAAGCGCTGCGGAGAGACTAGGCACAATTCGCGCACGTGTGAGAAAAATGTAGTAGAAGTTAGCAATTAAAGATCTATACTATAAACTACAGTACGAAGTTGTAGTGTTGAGTAATTGCAGTTGGTAGGCCCAATAGTTTGTTGGGGTGCGCCACTCGCCTAGCCGCGCCACTCGCTATGCACTCACGTTATATATATTACAGTGAAAGTGATTAAAAAATGTTATTAGGAGCTACAGGCATTAGATCAACACCAAACTTTGCCGTACTACGGCCGTAGTACGGCTTCATATATAACTACGGTACGTGTACGGCTACGGGCTTATACCATCACCGTTACTTACTATATTTACGGTCGTAACTCGTAACCGTTACGGGCCGTACTACGTACGGTTGGACACGCTGGTTGCATATGTGTGTTGTTGATCCAGAGTCCAGGATGAACGAGTTCTTCAGTGGGTATTGTTGGTCGTTGACATTAAAACATGCCATCGCCTGCCCAGCCTCAATCTTCGCTACGGCTCTTCCTTGCAGTCATTCGATCTGCACGTCTGGTGTTTGCGACATTTTGATTTGAGGCGTGTTCGTTGATCTGTTCGATCGCGATGAGCTGGTCTGTCGTGCCATAGTCCCGCTTGGGCTATAGTTGTTCATCGCTCTTTGCAGCTCATCGTCGTTGTTCGTCTTGTACTCGACTAGCCTGGCAATAGTCCGATTCGGTTTGAACCATTCGGGTGCCTTTTCAGGGTATGCGTAGTAACAATCCGACAGATTGTAGCGCTGTCCACAAGCAGGACATTCATCTCCAGCTGCCGCTGTATTCCTCTTTAGGAACTGCTTAGATCTGGTCTCTTGATGACTATCAAATTTTCTTTTCTGCCTGGGCTTCCTAGGGTTGCCCTGTGACTGGGCAGACGGCGCTCTTTTCGATACATCTGAGGCGTCCCTCGATATATCCTAGTCGGGTGCACCGCCAGCGAGATATGATGCTTCTCCTGCAGCGAAAGCGCTCTTCTGCTTGCCCTTAATAGGGTAGGATAGGCTCATGTAGTCTCAGAAGAGTTTCATCATCTTCTTCCTATTGTTGGTCGTTCTGTCGTATCCTGGACCGGAGAAGGTGGCCACCCACGTAGGAGCCACTTTCGAGACAGCGCCTAGGAAGTCCATTGTCACATCTTCGCTATCGCGTACCTCACCTACTTCGAGGGTCTCCGCTCGAGTGGCTGCTTGGTCGTATTCCATCAACCAAGTCTCCCATTGGCTCGATGCTCTTATGGGCTTCAACGCAGCATGGTACCTTTCTCGTGCATGCGTCCGTTCTTCCTGTGCGTCTACTCCTACTGTCTCTTGGAGTAACACGACCCATTCTCGGACAGTCTTGCCTGACTCGCAACAGCTCAGATGCAGGTGCGGTGATACTGTGCCCAGGATGTGACTGATCAATTGTCTGTATCTTGTATGTTCTTTCTGATATTCTTTCTCCTGGAGCTTGTATGCTTCTAGTTGTATCTTGTAGTCTTCTCAATCGTCTTTGTATTCCTCCTGGCCTTGCGGCGTGAGGTCAGATACGCGTGTTGGCAGTGTTGCCACGATGGATTCGTCTCGTCGTGTTGGTTGCGTGTTGCCGCGGGTTCGGGAGCTCGATGCGGTGCTCGTTAGCGGGGTACTCGACGCGATCGACTCGTAGTCCGCAATTAGCGGCGGTATTGGTAATATTGGTCTAGGTTTCGGTTCTTTCGTGCCTTTAGGATCTGCGAGTGACCAGTTTCTTAGCGATTCGCATTTCATCTTGAATTGTCGATACCACGCTGTCCAGCTGTTGCTGTCTGTTAAGATGACAGTTGCGTCTCGAGTAATTTAGGTTGACATTGCGCGTAGTGGTTGTTACAGCAGTGAGACTCTTAATTGTCAGATTTGATGAGTGTTCAATCAGGATGCGTTGTTCATTTTCTTCCTTGCATTCTACGTTCAAATTGAAGGTACATTATTGTGTGGTTACACCCGAGCCCCTTGTGTCACTATACTGTGCCGCACGCCAGCCTTCGGCTTATATGGTTGTGAATCTGACATATCTACACCTACAAAAGTGCGGTGTTTTTAACCCGTTCTAGTACCCTAGTGTGACTCGCTGAAGTTCTGTCACAACTCGTCACATATCATTACAGATTGTGGAATGTGCCCCACCCTGCTTGTCTGCAACGAGCAGTACACTACCTCTGAACCGATCTCTGCGGTGTCCGTCAGAGGCAACTGGGTCTTACGTGGAGAGGAGAAGGCGATATGGCTTCCTCCTGGCCATCGCCCGCACCGCCTGGCCACATATCGAAGCACGGCTATTTCTGGGTTCGCAACAGGAGTTGTGTCTATACTTGAATTAGCTAAATAACATCTTATCTCCCATTTGATTCTTCCTACTATTGTACGTTAAATACGCTCTGCGTTTCGAACGGTTTCAAGACTCGCGCTGCTATTACAATCGAAGCAACAATCGATTGGATTGAAATCTGCGATACCCAGTGATTCAGTTTATAGTTAAGAAGCCCTCCCTATTAATCAACGTTTCGAAGAAGAGTTGCTTGGACGAGCAGTATACAAGAGTGAAATTGAGGATGCCACCACATAATCACTTTACACTAGTGTCGTGCTGTGCACCAGAATTATCAGTAATTACAGAGAAGGTTGTCAGCGGCTGACATCGAGCAGCTGTGTTGTGGCGGTGCTATCGTTTTTAATACAATCGGGCTGTGTAAGCAACGCCGTGAAGGCAAGGTCATGACATCTGGGCAAAAACAAATGACCGTTTATCACAGTCAATTGGTCTTTTCACAAGAAAAAAGCTTATTTGCGATTCATAGGGGCAGACTGCAGGGTGTGCAGAAGGTAGATTTGTAATCGGCGGCCAGACAGACATGCTAAGGCAATGCAATTTTTGATTAGAGATGGTTTCAAGTAGGCATTGCACGCCCAAGGAGACTCCAAGGGCTCTTAAAAGCGATATGAACGGAGATGGTGTGTGTAATGCGCAAAAAACTGGGTTGATGCTTCGGTACGATGGGTCTCGCTTCGGTTGAATCCACTTTAAAAGGCAGCATGGCTGCTGCAGGCGGAGTTCTCGAGCATGTCCATCAGTTCTGTTAGGGGATTAAGCTAAGCCTAATCGGGAGATAAAAAGGGCAGGATCCTGACTAAGGCCCGAAGTAGAAGCAGAATCAGGCCAAACCGTGGGAAAAACACGAGTCGGGCCCCAAACGTGAGTGTCGCCTAGAAGTAGTAGGACGGTGCTGGGAGGATGACGTGGTTCAGGCTCTAACTCTATATGGTTTAGCTGTGACCTGAAGGGGAGTGGGCAACGAGGAAGGACAATGGAAAACGAGCATGGAGAAGAACATAGCTGAGAACATGGTGCGCAACGCAGAAGGGCAGGATTAGAGCGTGATAAAGCCGCATACACCAGGACAGCTTCCATCGCAAGCTCATGTTGTAAATTCAGAGTTGGAACGGACGGGTTGGGCGCAAAGATCGCAGTAGTATCAACAGAACTCAGAAGGTTGAACATGGGGCAACGATCATGTCGCGTAATGGTGATTTGTGCGTGGGTGGAAGAGCACCAGGACTATGTACAATCGGATGGACCTATGGAAGGCGTCGTCACCCAGGCTGACCTGGATGCTCAGCGCGCACGCGAAGTAATACACGTCAAATGTCATCTCATGAACTAGTTGCTGACTGAACGCTAGTGTGCCACAGAAATGGATTGGGAGTGGGATGACCCCACGCTGCACGGCTCCGACGCGACGCGAGGCGTGGAGCCAACCGAGGTATGTAGTATTTGGCACCAGCTTGTGCTGAGTTGTGCTAACAAGTACAGATGGACGACTTGTCCAGACGATTCGCACTCCTCACTCTGTGAGTGCGCCAGCTTAATAGTGAAGGACGAACGCGCAGGGATGGGAGGATGGATGACGGGGGCGGGAAACAGACTGACTTTGGATAGGCGATGATCGAGCTGTGTGTGTGGCATTCATTACTGTAGGAGCTTGAGCCTGGTAGATTGATGATCAAGTGGAATGAGAAAGGCTTACCTAGCCATATACGCACACCAGGAAATATGTAACTGCTGACTTCAGGCACGTTGTCATCAAAGCATCAACGCAACGAATGTGATTACGTCCAGCAGGGAGAGTGCGCGTAAGCAGATCAGTGTCAGCCTTTTGCCACGCTCACGTAGCGGCCTTTCGATACCAAGCAACGCCGTTGCGGGACAACGCGCTGGGACGCGACGCGACACGACGAGACGCGACAGAATTCGCAGAAAGGAGGTGGGACGGGACCCGCGACGTGGCAAACCTTCGGATCGGTTAACCCAACACTGCGTTGTAGGAGGGGACTTTAACGTTAGACACGAGTCCTTTGAGCCTTCTGTTTCCGCAGCCAGCGGCGGCATAGAGCTCGCCAGGTGGGCTGCTATTAGTCCATAGAGGCGTTAGCAGCCTGCTAACGCCTCTATGGACTACATTGGTGTGCCGGGGCAGCCAACACACTGCGCTGGCCATGTTCTTGACCTTACTTTCTCTAACATCCCATTTGCCCAGTCTGCTGTTGATGCTAGCATGCATTGCAGGTCAGATCACGAGACAATAGTGACCTCTGTCTCTACTTCCACACTCGGTACTCCGCACCTAGACCAGCACCACTACAGAGTCCCAGAGGCAAGCCTACCTAAGTTCACTAGGCTAGTGGAAATAGGCATCCAGAGCATCCCTAATCCGCACACTGCACAGGATGTGGCACAACTAGACCACTATGTCGCGCTGCTAACAGAGACTGTGCAGCACTCTATACAGACAGCAGGCAAGCTCAATCGCAAGGAAGGACGCGCTGCGCCTTGGTGGACTCAGGAGTGCAAGACTGCCTACCAGGCCTACAAACATGCTAGGCAGCTCTGCCAGGACAGTCTACTAGAGAATAGACATGCCTTCAAGACCACAGTCCGACAGGCTAAGAGGCAATACTGGAGGCATATCATTGACAACGCTAAAGACAACAAGGACCTGTTCAAGATCATTGCCTGGCACAAGCTTACACCAGAGAATCAGGACACTCCTCTTATAGTGAACAACAGGACAATATCAGACCCCCTAGAGAAGGCAGAGGCTCTCAGAGAGGAAATCCTCAACCGGTACACAGCAGACGATGACCTCAGACGCTGCTCAGATCAGGAGGCTGCGGCCGCTCTCCCGTGGAGCACGTACATCTCACTAGAGGAAGCTGAACGAAGCACAATAGGGTTCTCAAGCACCTCACCTGGCACTGACCGCTCTACTGTGCGACTTCTCCGTGCTTGCTGGGCGCAGGTAGGGCAACTCATACGAAGAATCTTCCAGCGATGCCTTGAACTCAACCACTTCCCAGCACAATGGAAGCTGGCAGAAGTAGCCATGATACCCAAGGAGGGAAGAAGGACCGGACGTCACCCCGMTCCTGGAGACCTATAGCACTGCTCTCCTGCATCGGAAAGGGTCTCGAACGGACGGTGGCTAGAAGAATCGCGTGGACTGCTATGACCCACAAGATCCTCAGCCCCCAGCATGGAGGCGCCCTCCCGAAGCGCTCTGCTGTAGATCTTACTGCAGCTTTCACCCACGATACGGAAGCTGCGTGGGCAAAAGGCCAGCATGTCACAATGGTCACCTTAGACGTGCAAGGCGCCTTTGACGCTCTCCTCAAGAACCGCCTGCTGCACCGGATGGCCGAACAGGGCTGGCCACAAAGGACCATCCTCTTTGTCAACTCCTTTCTCACTGATCGAAGGGTCCAAGTCCGCCTAGGCCAAGCCACTACCCCTAGCTACCCAGTCGCCTGCGGCACACCGCAGGGCTCACCTCTCTCCCCAGTCCTGTACACACTGTACCTAGCAGAGCTGCTGTCTGCAGACACGAAAAGAAGATTCGGATACGCAGATGACATATGCCTGTATCAGGCCTCACACTCCCTAGACGAGAACGTCAAGCTCCTAGCAGCAGACCTACGACAGATCAGAGCATGGGGCACAGCTAATAAGGTCACCTTTGCCCCAGAAAAACAGGAAATGATCCACCTCACTCGACAAAAGAGTAGCTACGCGCCACCCTGTGTGGTAGACGAGCAGCTTACAATCAACCCAATCTTACCAAGTGGGTCAAGAACCCAGCCAGCTCTCCGATGGCTAGGGATCTGGTTCGACCGCAAACTTACCTTCAAGCGACAYGTAGCCACACATAACGCGAAAGCGGCCAAGGTAGCCTATCACATCCGCAGCCTAGCAAACACGGCCTACGGGCCACCGGCCAGCTCCCTCCGCAAGGCCACCATGGCCTGCGTATACCCGTCCCTTCTGTATGGGGCCGAGTGCTGGTACAGAGGCCGTACTAAACCTCCACGCACACTCAAACCTGGCAGACCAGCC
>BCGR01000009.1:1344344-1374743 GCA_001599375.1 Phoma herbarum | reverse complement strand
AAGTCAGCACCTATGTCGGGTGGCACATAGCTGTCATGGACAAAACACTAGCTATAGCCGCAAGAGGCATCCTCCCCGTGTGGCGAACAACCCCTACTGCTACTCTCTTCCGAGACGCCGGACTACCCTCAGCTGCCACTGCGCTAGAAGAAGCCAAACTCCGTTTTGCGACCCATCTACGCACCATAGATGCAGAGCACCCACTGGCCAGCCGCACAGCAGCCATAAGGATGAGCATAGGCCGGACAGCTGGAAAGCTGCAACGAATGCGGACCAAAGTCCAGTATCTAGGATCTCTTCTGCCTGAGATACCGAGGACAATACTGGCTACCCCTCACTACTCACCTAGCTGCCAAACAGACCCAACAATGGGCTTGGACAAAAAGACCGCAGCCAAGGCCTTTAAAGAATGGTGGCCCACCTCCCACCTTCAGATGTTACTATCTTCTCAGATGGCTCCGAACAGCGCACAAAGGAAGGGGAAAAGCGGGTCACCTACAGCTTTGCAGTGTATCAGGACGGCAAACAACTTCATACTGGACGTGGGTCACTTCACCCTACCTCACACGTCTTCGACGCGGAAGCAGTAGGAGCGTGGAGGGGCCTCCAGCATGCCATAAGACAACCAGAGCTCCGCACCCGCCGAATCTGGCTGTGCATAGATAGCACCTCAGTCATATGGTGCCTCAAGGGCAGCGCATCCCCTACCTCTCAATGGGCCTTCCTAGAGTGCCATGGTGCCATGGAGACCCACGACGTCTCTATCAAATGGGCCCCTGGGCACCTAGGCATTGAAGGAAACGAAGCGGCAGATAGGCTAGCGAACCTAGAGGCCCACTACCCGTCACTCCCTACTAGAAAGGCTGCTATCCCTACACTAGCAGGCATCAAATCCATCGCTCGCAAAGCACTGCACGATACACAGCAGACCTGGTGGTCTAAGAAGAAAGAAAGCCTCTCTACATGGTACAAAAGATGGGACTTGGACTACGCGCCCCGCCGCGGACAAAGAGAGCTAGACCTACCAAGAGCCACACTGGCCAGACTCCTCTCTATCCGATCTATGCATGGGGACTTTGCCTGGTACCATCGGAAGTTCCGTCACGAGGAGGCGAACCTCACCTGCTCATGCGGGCGTGACAAGACGCCAGAGCACTTTGTTTTCTGCCCCAAGACCCTGAGGGCCTTCAGCCGATGGCCACTTCGACCACCTATACCCCCCTCCAGCCGCGCGGACGGCCTTGCCTACATCGCAGCACTGATGAGGGAACCGGAGGCTTTTAAAGCTTTCGCTCAGCTCACCCAGTACTACACCAAAATCTGTCCTCGGTAACCTTCCTTGCCCTGCAGCAGCATGGCGGTGGAGGCTATCTCACCAGGCTCGAGGGCAGCACCTAACGACACTGGGTGCAACAGTACAACGGCTGCAACACTCCCACCCTTTTACCCTTATCCACACTCTCTCCCTTATACTATCTTTCTCTTTTCTTCTTATACGGCATGTAGATGCCTCTAAATGTAAGAGACTTTCTCTGATGTACATGCACGGCTTAGTCTCCCCAACTGGAAGGGGAGCTGTAGCTSGAAACGGTAGCAATACCCGCGCAGGCAAGAAATGCTTTCTAAGGTAGTGGCAGCACTGTAATTCCATAGCTTAGCACGTCGTATATGCCCTTCGGGAGGCGAGATGGTGGACTTAATCCTCATCAACCAGACGTAAAATGAATACCAACCAACCAACCAACCAGCTCCTTCAGCCCAACGTTATCCTCCAACACTTTGCAAAGGATACCCCTGAGGCCTCTGACGGCAACACAAGCTCTTCTTTAGTCTATTCTGGCAAGGACTGGCTCAAAATAGAGACTCTGTTGCGAAAAGTCGCCAAGGATGAGACTAGTAAGGAGCTGAGGAAGATCAGCCGCTCACTCCATCACATCTCAGTCCAGAACCAGCTTCTCCACCATGAGATAGCAGGCCTTAAGGAGGTTCTCAAGACTCAGAAGAAGCACAAGAACAAGAGCAAAGCTCTTCGGTTTCAGCCTTGTGAGAAATATCACAGTGGGGCTGAGTTCTACTCTCCAAGCAGAGTAGAGAAAGCACACTCTGATGAGAGGACTAAGCAACAGAACCAGAAGGCAGAAAAACTCAGAAAAGCAGAGATGACGAAGCTCAGGCACGCTAACAAGCTATACAATGAAAAGATCGCTCAGGAGAGGCGTGAGCAGCGGGCGAGGGAGAAGGAGGAGCGTGAGCAAGTAAGAGCCGAGAAGGCTAAGGAAGCAGCTGAACGCAAGACCCAAAGAGAGCGTGATAAACAAGCTCGCGACGCTCAAAAAGCTGTACAATTGCCCCAAAGAGGCAAGCGAAAGGCATCGCAGTCTGCGGCACCAAGAAAGAAGCAGAATCGTGGTGCAGTGGCTGCGCGGCGTGGTGTTGTTGCTGCAGAGCCTCCTGCAGCACCTCGCACCCACACCACGCGCAGCGGCAGAACTGCAACTCTATATAATTAGATTGTATGAGAGAATATTGTCGCATAGGCCTATAGAACAATCCACCAAATAATCCCACTATACTAGCTATTGTGCGTGGCTCTATAACCTCATTTTTGCAGGTGCTTATTAAGGTGGTTCGGCGCATCACGCGAATCCGCGCATCACGCGCACGGACACGGTAAGGGGCGAACATCATGTGTCGCAGGCCAAGCGCTGTCGTGAACCTAAACTGTGTTACTAATCATGTCGCGCAAGGGCCTAGATATAAGCTGAGCTATGATGCTAGAACAATACAACAACATACACGCTCTTCTTGAAATCTTATACCTGCAAACCCAGCACCCAACCGTGCGACACGTTCTATTAAGGTCTGTCTTGCCGAACATATCTAACATGGCCAGAAGAGCTGTGTTTGGAATGCTTCCAAAGAATGATTGCGGAACGATTGATGACGTGGATACGTCCTTCGTGCGGAGGGGCTCAGAGTTGGTTGGCGGGGTTATGCACAGAGTTGGCAACAAACAAGTCAAATCAAATCAAGCCTCGCGAACGGCCCTACGGTTGGAGCGTGCACACGGTCACGAACCAGATAGCGCTGCGTGGAGAGACTTGATTTGGACTTGATTTGTTTGTTGCCAATACTGGACTTATGCAAGGCTGGCGTGATTTAGTGATCATGCTGACGGCCGGGTATCGAGAGGAGTAAGGCGTAGCTCAACATTTCAATAGAGCCCAAAGCCGCTTTTTCAGCAGAGCGAAACTCATGCATGCTTTGCTCGATTGTCATGCCGAACCGATATCCGGTGAACCCGCCTTGTAGGGGCTTAAAGAACATCGCGCAAGCTGCGCGGCTGGACCGTAGAATCTCTCGAATGAATCTTGGCCCGAATCGTTCTCGGTAAAGGAACGGACCGGCGCCGCGATAGTCCACCAACGGTCAGCAATTCCACGTCACTGCAAATCGCCATCTCGAATAGCGAATCAGAATCTTTCTTACAGCATGGCGATGTGAGGGTGCACTGATTGTAGCAATGAAATCCGTGTACAAGCCACAGTGCGGCCCAATAGAAAAGACAGCTAAATGTATGTCTGCGCCAGTGCAATACGCTAAACAAGAAGAACCTGGATACATTCCTCCAGATACGTTGACTACCGGCTTTGCGGGGGCGCGCAGAAGCTCTAATCTTCTCGTACGTTAATAGTCTGCCACAGTAAGGCAGGGATCAAGCATTGACTTGCAGATGGGTGGTGCATCAATTCTTACACCAAGGCGAGCGGCGCTTAGCCTTTTGAAGCCTAGCTGACAGCCGCCACATCTTGTTATATGCACTGAAGAGCTACTCCCCTTGACTATTCTGCGGGTGCAAGCCTTTCATTTACATTGACACCATCAGTGACCAAGCGTCTAGAATTCCAGGACCATAATGGACATCTCTGTCGACGATCTAGTCGCTTCGATTCAGAACGTCACCCTTTCTGGAAGCGCAAATGGAAGAGGCGAGGTTCTACGCTCGGCAAGCAGTAACTTAGCACTGTTAAAACAAACCATCCAAGAATTCAGTCAAGCAAACGAAGCGATCACCTTGCAAGCCCGATCTGTCGAGACACTGGCGAAAAACGTCGATAGATTTGATCACCATTCAGTTGTGGACGTAGTTTTGCTCGTCGAGCAAACGAAGAAACTTGCAGATATTGTAAAAGACCTCCAGGCCATCGTCCAAGGGCTTACAAGATCGACGGAACAATGTATCGTTCGACAGCTTAGCTCATTCGGGAACAATAGCGCAACTGTCACGTTCGGCAGGGCTTCGATCCAGGACCTCCTGTCCCATTTCGACGCGGATATCAAAACAATTGTTCGAAACACGATCAACACTCACAGCGACCAGAGCGTGTTATGGAGGGTTGCTGTGGAGTGTTATCAGCAAGCCGCCAGCCCGTCCGGAGCCTTACATGTCGACAACTATCTCATTCCCCTGGAAGAAGCCAATCTACAATGGCCGTATGATCCTGACTTCGAAAGCGAGGACTACTACGAGCACGAGGACCGACTCGACGTAGATGAGGAGTATGCTGCAGTCTACCGAGCTCAAGCAGAGCGCAACGCAGCGCGGAGGTCTGAGGCCCGCAGGAGAGACGAAAAAAGCTGGGTTGGTTTCTGGATCGGCGCTCTGAATCAGTCACCCGACGGGCCAACGCTCTTCTATCCGCCAGCGGGTCTACAAGGCAACTCTGTGAGCTTGGATGTACCGAGATACTTATTCCGGGTTTTCGACGCGACTAGCTCGGGGATCAATGATGGCAATGTGATTGCCTCTACCGCAAGCAAATATGGACTACGGTTCAACAGTCGGAATGACATCTTGGGCATAGAGAAGCGAATGGCAGCAAAGCTGTTGCATACGCATCTGACAAAATCTTGCTTCAATGGGGATGGACATGACAACTTGGTGTCTTGGACAAGCTCCCTCTTGTTCGCCATTCAATACGCGATCTGGCGGGCTCACATAAGAAGACGCCCGACTTCCGAAGTCAAAATATGTGCAATTGACACCAGTGAATACCCCTTAGGACAATTCATGCGCGATACCACATTACTCGAGGCATATCGCGCTGCCGCAGAAGAGGCTGGCGGCAGCATGTCTCAGTTCTTCCAGTTTCGACTCAACCGCAACGAATATTACAATGGTGAATACCTATCTCAAGGGAGACTTGACCATGCTCGCCGATCTTGCATGTTATCTCTCGAACAGCTGATACGTGCTGGATTGTATCAGCTCTATCCCGAGTTCAACGACGAAGCAGGCAGGAATGAATGGACTAATCGCGTACGAGTTCTGCGTCAAGAATGGGAAGCTGAACAGAGAACGACTGATGTCGAGGTCGAGCTTGCGCTCAAAGTAGGCCGTGAATGCTTTGGTCATTTCGAGCTGTGCAACATAGCTTCGATCATCTTGACCTTGAAAAACCGCCAGATGTTGAAATCTAAGCACACGAGTGAGTGAATGGCCTTACGTAGCATTTTTTCCGAGAGTAAGAAGCTAACATAATTAAAGGCACTCTGTTTCCTAACAAAACAGTTTTACCCGGATGGGCAGACAAACCTGCGGAAGTCAATCGCTATTGGATCGCTTCTGAAAGTGTGAAGGCTTCTCAAAAACGGAGTTTGCCATGGTCTCCTCTTTTTTACCCACACCAGGAGATACTTCGGCGTGTCTTTGCTTGAGACCCTGGTGGTCTGCGATGGGCACCCAATGGTCAGTTGGGTTCTCGAATCTACAATCAATTAAAGCCGAAAAAGCTAGGGTTTGGAGAATTGTGAATTTGAGATCTTTCTGCGGAGCAATGGCGCACCATTTAAAAGTATCTCCAACCGGAGATTATCAGGTGCTGATAGCAAGTCCACTCTCCATCCATCGCTAGCAACCTAGCTCACAGTAGCTCTTAGCGTACTAGGCACATACGCTTGTGATAATGTACAGTCGCTAGCGTCTCCAGTTCCCGTTTCTTGCAAGCCGTTAATCTGTCAGCGCCGGCACTCATTGCGTTTTTGTCTGGCCTGCAGCGTTGGGTACACATATAGATTGAGCGTCTAGTGCGGAATTCACATTTCGAAACAACGTACTTCTCGACAAGGCCATACACATTCTGCCCGTTTTCTTAGAAGGCAGATGAACACTCTTCCGCATAGACAAGAGCGCAGCTGTCATAGAATATTTTGACTTTCTATCTTCAAGCGTGGGGCGTGAGACGGCGATATTCATGGTTGGTTCAAACACTTTTTACTCTTGCCAGCTGCTGACAACAGAAGACCATACAGAAGTTGCTCAACTCTCAGATGCCGCCAAAGAGACATCGAAGCTTTACTTTAAGAAGAAACTACGTAAGATACTGACCAAGGCTGCGGTAGCAACTGCTAACATTCTACAAGCGCCTGCCCGATGCGTCCACTGGTTTTGACTCCAGTCGTCTGTGCGCATGGACCGTCGGCCGCATATGCATCGGTGACTTGTAGGCAACATCTTGTGGCGGAGGTCCTCACAAGATGGCCGCTACATCCTGGAACTAGCTTCGCCATGCAGTTTGCGGAGAGGTTCCACGATCAGCCAGTGAAGTACCGACCTGGTGCCTGCATTGCGTTGTTTGGTTGGACTCCAAATCTAGAGCTCGTGGAAGTAGCATCTGCACATGCAGTAGACCTCTTTGCCTTCGCTGATGACTCAGAACACCTCTGTGACATTGCGCTAGCCTTGACTGCTCTTTGATTTTCCTTACTCCACAAAAGCCACTATACGCTATTGATTGGAAGGCACAGTTCACGCGTATCACGAAGCTTGTGTGAGCGAAGACTGCTTACGGAAGCAGGCGGTCGTTGTGGACAAAGTAGAAATCACCAAACATTATGTGCAACAGCTACGAAGAATTGGCTCAGGCGCATCTCAGCATGCGATGCAAGCGATATCCAGGTATGAGCACTGACACAACCTGACACAACGGCGTTGTCAGCGTCTGAAAAGAGAAGCGAAATGTGCGCTCAGCGAGCAACGCAATTGGTCTAGGTGCAAAATCTTGGACACAAGCTGGTATTGAAGCCCTGCCTCAATGACGCTCCCATGTTCGTCTGATCATCGAGATATCTGTATCTGCGCAAGGACAAGTCCGACCAGATTCTCTTCCTTGGGCAATAAACACGAAACCACCAATATCAAGATTCCCGAAACCTTTTGCTAGGTTGCGTGTACAGCTGAACAGACTCAATTCGCAACTGCTGAATTATAAAATCTCCTGCGAGCTTCTCAGACAGTGACACGAATTTAGCCGCCCATCAACAAAAACCAGTCAGCCCACCACAATGACTTCTCAAATGGCAGCAGCAGCGAATCAGTGCCCTAGTTCCAACAGGAAACTCGGGAGACAGCCAACAGAAGAAAGGCCTGCTGAGGTTGCATGGAAGAACACCATCGATAGTGATGCAGATGTCGAACACAAGCTAAACCAGCTGCCTCCATGTTCATCGCCTCCTCTGAAGGAGCATCCCGTGTCCAAGCATTGTGTACCGCCGGAGGTGCCGCAATACTACAAGCACTCCGTCTTCTTGGTGGCAGCATCGAGATGGGTAAAGCCGTACAGTGGCAGAAGCTCATGGCGACTTACCTCTCTGATCTACCCATCACAGTCAACAACCCGCACAGAAATTATTGGGATCCCAACGTGTCTAAGGAAGCCAAAGATGAAGACTTCAGACATCAAGTCGATTGGGAACTTTCTGCGCTTGGAAAGGCCGATGTTGTCAGCTTCTTTTTCGACGTTGCGACAATGAGTCCAGTCACCATGTTACAGCGTGTCCAACAAGACGTATTACGGTACGGTTGACCCCTATAACTGATTTTACGGACGGATTTTGAGAGTCGTTACATACAGTCCGCTCACAATTAGTCAATTTACAGACAGTAACAGTATTACAGACAGTAAATTTCCTATTTAGGCTAGTTAGAGAAGTTAAGTAAATTAAATAATTAGGTTGTTAACGCCTTCTGCGTCACATAAGAGCACACCCAGAGGAACGAGCTCTTAACTACGCGATTCTTGAGCCAATTTTTCTGCAATTGAAGTGCCTCAATTGTTGTAGGAGACAGTAAGTTTTGATCAGTGGAGAGCGTACGGCCAGCTGTACTAAAGCAGCGCTCACACTCACAGCTTGTAGATGGGATAGAAAGAAAGTCAACAGCTATCTTAAACAGTGTAGGGTACCTATTACAGCCAATTTTGAGCCACTAACGCCACAAGTCAGCCATCAACTCCTAATAATTGTTGTCTTGATTAAAGTCCTTATTAAGATTGTTGATATAATTGGCTAGTTTGTTCTTATGCTTCTAACGCTTAGATCTATAGTTGCTGTAAAAGTAAGCTAGGTTAACCTACATAACTGCTGCAAGTAGGTTGTTAGCATAACTAGCTAGAAGTTTACACTATTAGTGTTGCTGTTCAGCTTCTATCTTGTCTTCTTAGCTATCAGAGGTGGCAGCGGAGTACTTATTAAACATTTTGTTAAGGGAATATTTAGCTTTTTTATGCTAATTGTTAAAGTTACGCTATGTAGATTTGAACTAATTAAGGCGTAACATGAGGTGGAGAGCTGTGGCAATAGTGTAGTAGCTATACTTAGGGTTAAGTATTAACTTTTCCTAGTACGTGTTAAGCTTCTAGAGGCTAAATTTGACAGCTATTGCAAAGTAGCTATTGTTGTTGTTATTAATAGCAAGAGACTAATAGTTATAGTGTTGCTACAGGGCTTAAAGGTTGACAATAGTTTGCTATAACGAGCTAAAGCCTGACATGGAGTTGTTGCCTTCCAACGCTTTGTAGAGGTTGTATAGTACTTTAAGAAAGTTAATAAGTTTGTCAACCTTGAGCCAATTATTGTCTAATAACGCGTCAAGTACAGGGCTGTAGTGTTAACCTTTATCATTACTACTAGAAAACTCCTTATTGACTCTCTACTGTTGTTTGTACTTGCGTTGAAACGCTATAATTAGCTCACGCAGCTCCTAGCAACAGAGAAGCATAATATAAACTAAGTGCTAGCGTACTCTGCTGTCTTAAAGTAATTAAAGATTAACAAACTTCTATATAGGGTCCTTTTTAGCAAGATTAGTAAAGGTTGATAAGAATAGCTTATAGCGCTTATAGGAGCGGCAAATAGCTTGTACAAAATTATAAAGCTTGCTAACAACACTATGTTGTTAATATAGTTAAAACTGCTCTATTAGGGCTGCCTAGGCAAGCTGTTATTCGAAGTTCAAGACCCTAACACTATATAATAAGGCCTTAATAATAAGGTTAATAATATAACCCGCACAGCAGATTCAGTGCTTAGTACTAAGACAGAGAATACTAGACTGTTTATTAAAGTAACGTACCTCACGGGCGAGCGGGTCACACGAGCGAGCGGGTCACTTTTGCCAAGACCCCACCAAAACACCAACTCTATACCAATGCCTTCACAACAACAACAGATAGCTGCGTTAAAAGAAGCCCGGATACAGCTTGCGCTCCAAGCTATTCAACAAGCCCCTAAGCTCTCAGTAAGACGCGCTGCAGCTATCTACAAAGTCTCTAGAACTACACTAAACGAACGACGCGCTGGACGACCTTCACGCGTCGATACTATGGCCAACTCACGGAATCTGACTGATACTGAGGAGCGGGTGATTGTTGATCACATACTTGACCTGGTTGCGCGAGGATTTCCCCCTCGGCTGGAAGATGTGGCTGATATGGCCAATGTTCTGCGCGCTGAGCGCGGAATGGGCCATGTTGGCCTAAACTGGGCCAGTACGTTCGTCTCGCGTCAGGAAGAGCTCGAAGTGAAGTTTAATCGCAAGTACGACTACAAGAGAGCCCTCTGCGAGGATCCTAGGCTTATTCAGGGCTGGTTTGACCTTGTAGCCAACATGAAAGCCAAGTATGGTATCCAGGATGACGACACGTACAACTTCGACGAGACAGGCTTCATGATGGGCCAGATAAGCAACGGAGCAGTTGTAACAGCTTCAGGTACGCGCTGACGGCCAAAGCAGATCCAGCCAGGCAACCGGGAGTGGGCAACGGTCATTCAGGGCATCAATGCTAAAGGATGGGCTATTCCGCCCTTCATCATCTTCAAAGCGCGCAACCACCTGTCCAACTGGTACAAAGACGAAGATCTACCCCAGGACTGGGTTATTGGCATCTCTGAAAACGGCTGGACTACTAATCAGCTTACCTTTGACTGGTTGAAGCACTTTGATGCGCATTCAAAGGGGCGTACTGTCGGCACCCACCGTATGCTGATTGTTGATGGCCATGAGAGCCACAACTCTGTTCAATTCCAGCAATACTGCAAGGATAACAAGATTGTCTCTGTATGTATGCCTCCGCACTCATCGCACCTTCTGCAGCCTCTTGATGTAGGCTGTTTTGCCCCTCTGAAGAAAGCCTACACGCGCCAAGCCGAAAACGCTATGCGCAACCGGATCAACCACATCACAAAGCCAGAGTTCCTGCCATGCTTTAAAGCGGCCTACAATGCAGCGATTACTCCTAGCAACATTCTAGGAGGGTTCCGAGGCGCTGGACTGGTCCCTTTTGACCCAGATCGGGTCATAAGCAGCCTTGATGTGAAGCTGCGGACTCCATCACCACAACTCCCTGTCAACGAGGAGCCCTGGCAGTCGCAAACTCCAAGCAATACCCTAGAATTTGAGTCGCAATCAACTCTAATTCGAGACAAGTATAAGAAGGATCAAGGCAGCTCCCCAAACTCTATTCTAAGCGCAATTGAGCACTACGCAAAGGGGGGAGCAATTCTATCGCACAAGCTTGCGCTTGCACAAAAACGGATCCGTGAGCTTGAAGCAGCTGCTGAGGCCACTACGCGACGCAAGTCATACAAAAGAAAGCGAATTCAGCAGGAAGGGAGCCTAGTAGTTGAAGAGGGCCAGCGATTGACAGCTCTAAAGGAGTTTGGGGCGCGTGGTGATGGAAAGAGGGCGAAGAAGCAGGTGCGCGCTGAAGTAGGCGAACCATCCCAAAGACGCTGTAGACGGTGCAACAAGACTGGGCACAATGCGCGAACGTGCAAGAATGAAGCAGAAGAGGTCTCTAAGTAATATTACAGCTTGTTTTGCCTTATGCAGCGCCAATTTGTGGTGTTTTGGGCCATAATAGAGTGAGTTTTGGTGGGGTCTTGGCAAAAGTGACCCGCTCGCTCGTGTGACCCGCTCGCCCGTGAGGTACGTTAATAGATAAGTTTGTTATTATTGTTTAACACATTATCACCTACAAAACAATTAAACCTTAACTCAAAGTTGTACTCTTAGATAACTTAGAGTATTGCTAAGGCCTGCGCACTAGCTGTGTAGTTACTAACAAGGTTCTTAAAACTAATTAGAAGGTCTTGTTAGTTATAGTTAGCATTAACAAAGTAAGCAACAACACCTAAGAAGCTGTAATAGTTAGAGAAAGTCTATAAGTTAAGGCTTATAGCAATCTTGCTAGTAGCTAATTAGATAAGTTGCTGCACTTCTAATTTACGCGTTTAATAGTGCTTGTTAATATAAGACAACATTGTTGTTGCTAAATTAAGTAAGGCGTTAAGTAGATTTGCTTAATTCTATATTAATAGACCTTGGGTTGCTGGGCATGTAACGTTTTGGAAGCTTAAATCTCTTATAATCGTCTAATTAATAACTAAGTCTTGAAACTGCTGCTCCTCCTAAGGTGTGTGTGATGTATGAGTTGCTGTACTGGGTATGTAGGCAGCAGCTGTAAATGGAGACTCTGGTATATTGGTTGGGGTGCTAGGCATAGTGTTGCTAGTAGATGGATTGATGGAGTGCTTTTTCTTGATGTGTGATTGTATGTACGAGGTGCTGTAGATAGTGTACTTGGCGTCTAAAGTTATATAGGCTTAGTAACAACGCTTATATAACTACACCTTACTTATTGTACTATCTAGCTTGGTGTACTGTAGATAAAGCCTATAAGCCTATATGTTGGATAGTTGCTGTCTGCCTGATAGAGACCCCTTGTACCTAACAGCGTAACCTAATTAAGATAGTTTGAGCCGCTCTCTACTAGCGTACACATAGTTAAAATTAACGTTAAATTTTACCCTCTTAACATAATAGCTATCCCTAGGCGTTAGGTAGCTGTGTGTGGATGTGTCTTAAGGTATCGGAGATAGTGACGTTGGCAATGGGTCAGCCTTAGGTGAGTCGAGACAGATAGCTGATGAGGCTTAAGAGCCAGTTTGGGACGACGATCGGTTAACACGGAAGCGATGTGACGACGACGACGATAAGGCTTGTGATAGCTAAGACTCAGAAGCCCTCATCTTGCCAAGGCGCCTGGAGCTAGGGCCATAGTGTATTGGTGAAGGAGTTTCTTCTTAATAAAGGGTACTGCGGGTCGATTAGGTGTTGAGCAAGTATCTCTGCATCTTCATAAGTTAGTTGAGGCGTCGTAGATAAGGCTTAGAGGGGAAAGCAAGAGGACTGTATAGGCAAGTTTACTTATAAATCTCCTTTCTAGCTACCTGAATGCCTAGCCATCTCAGATATCGCCAAAATGTTAAGATACTTTGGATCTAACGCAAGGAGCTAAAAGGACCTTCTTACTAGAGGTGCTTACATATATAGCAGAGCAAGGCAAAAGACCTTCACTGCACTAGCAAAAGCTAGCTGCTATTAGCCTTATACCGCGCGGCAGAGCATGCGTTATACTAGAGCTAAGATGCCTTAAAAAGCTCTAGATTTACTCTTCTTTGTTAGGTGTCCAAAGTATCTGTGTGTAGCTTGGCGTAGACGTAAGACGGTGTAGTCAATTGTGTAAGCTAAGGCTTGTTATAGGTGGGTGTAAAGGTGTAGGTAGTTATAGGCGTACGGGCGTTGTGGCGTTGTAGTGATGGTTACAAAACGACGACGACAGCAATTGACGCTACTCGTACGCCAAGGCTTGCTAAGCGAGCTATTGAGAGGCCTTTGATTACCTGTAATAGGCAAATCTAACGCTGTCGCTATGGCTGTGGGCTCTAGAGTTGGTCTACCTAGTGATGTACCTGTTGACTGCCACAGCGTTCGAACAAGAGGGTAATTGCGCTTAAAAAAGCTTTGTATAGGCCTAAAAAAGCCTTCTGCGCGTTAATATTAAGAAAAAAACGCAAAAATCGCGTTATAGCGTAGTGTAAGACTAGGTGCTTATACTATTAAGTCCTTATATTAGGTGTGGTGTTAAGTCTTAACAAACGCACAGACCTAAACATTAAAAAGAAGCAAAATAATAGTCTAAAAGAGTTTTAAACTTGCAAAACACTATTATACACGTTAAACAACACTCTATAGGTCTAATTACTATTATTATATAAGCTAGAGCACAAGGTATAGTAACAGTTACACCATAAGATTAAACAACTATAAGAAAATAAGAATATTATACAAAATAATTATCTATATACTCAATTGCGTGAAAGTGAATAAAAATTAACTATAGGCAAGCCCAACGTCCGCCCAATTTAGCACTTCACCGCAGCCATCCCAACCATAAGCCAATTACAGACAGTATTACAGTTGCCCATCCAAATATGGTCCGTTACTGTACGGTTCACTACACCTCTGCTACGGTACGGATCACGTGATCCGTACCGTAGCCGTATTACTGTCCGTAATACGTCTCGTTGGATACGCTGACCATGTTGGAGCTTGGCCTCTGGGCAAAGTCGAAGAAAGTCGTCGTTTGCTGCGATAAGGGGTCCTGGCGTTCTGGAAACATGCACCTCGTTTGCGAACGCTATGACGTTCTATATGTGGAGTTGTTTGTGGATCTGGTGGCCGCCATCAAGCAAATGCTTGCAGAGAAGGGCACAAAGCTTGACAGCAACAACGAGCTTGTCAAGACATGTCTCGAGGGTGAGGCTGTCACGGGGAAAGAAACATAATGAAGGTGTTTTCAAGGTAAGAGCCGTCGGTTGAGAAGTCGAGCCTAGCAGCGACATCATCGGGCGGATTAACAGCTTGTGGTGAAAAGAAGAGGTTCAGCGCCAGACCCGGACGCAAAGGTCGAGCGGGAGTGAGCTCTGCCTCAGCCACATCTGTGGCCGACTATGAATACTGTTGTTGATTCTACAATCTATGTTGTCCATTCTGCGCTTGCGTTATTTCTGGTAGGCCTCGTGTGCGGTGTTGCAGCAACCTTGCGCTTCTCATCGGAAGCAAAGTCGGCAAGGGTGTCAGCCGCTCTAATTTGTTCATAACGCTTAAGAATTCCCTTTCAGCTTTGAGCTTAACGACTTGTGCTTCCGCGCAGTAGGCCTCGAACATGTCCTTCGTTAGTGCTCAATGTAGCATATAACTTTCTCTAATTTGCTCTAGCTAGTCTGCGCGTTTATTCTAACACATTTACACCCTCTGCCCTTTTGCTTCTCCTTCAAAATCCCTCCCCTTACTTAGCAAACAAGGGGCCTCTTTCTTTTATACACTTGACCCTAATTCTGCCCTATGCATAGAAGTGTCAGATAGAGCGAGCTTTGGTGAGGTCGGATCTGTACAATCGAGCAGGGACCCCAAGGCAGTGTGGCCAATCAGGAGTCGCCAGGTGAGCTAAGCGAGCCCTGCCAACTTCTGATTGGCTGAGAGGCCTCAGGGCTCACACTAGCCCGAGCCGCGTCATTCTCATCCCGCAGCAGGTGGGAGAACAAGAACCAACGATCATCAACCAATATCATCAAAATTACATCACAATCTACCCATCATACCATCTGACAACTCTATTCGAGGATTTTTGTGAGCACAACGTTATAGCCGGTGATAATCCCTACTAGTTAAAATAGGTAGGCAGCCTATTCTTGCTTGCAACGTGGTGCTGAAGGTGGCTTTCTATTAAAGTAACTGTTTTCTGCACGCAGCGTTGGGTGCAGGAAAGTGCTTCTGCAACTTTAGATGTTAACACACTAGCCTCAACCTGCGCTAAGCAATAGACTTGCTGTGCCTCTAATAATTTACCCCCGCGTATATAATTGCCCGAAATTTCAGTGCTAAAAGACCTTATCTGGATGGAGTATTAAAGTGTTGAAGAAGGTGCTGCTCTAGAGGATTGTGGGGTACCGTGTCCGTGCGTCAAATGCGCGGATTCATCAAATGCGCGGAATCTCCAAAACGCATGATACTGCAACCCACGATAACTCAACGCCACCATGTCACTCGAATCAGCCCTTGCAGAGGTAGCTCAATTTAACCATTTCGAAAAGGTCCCGTATACGAGAATTGCCGAAAAAAATGGTGTTGTGCGCTCAACTTTGACGCGCCGCCACCGAGCTGAGACGCGCCCGCGCAACGAGGTCTCAACAGAGCAGCAAAACCTCAACCCACAACAGGAGACGGACCTTGTGAGGTACATAGAAGAGCTTTCAGAGCGTCGCCTACAACCTACAAGGCAAATGATACAAAATTTCATGTCGTCTGTAGCTCAGAAGGAGGTCGAGAGTGCCGTTACGCGCTTTATCAACAAGCACCATGACCGACTCACATCACAATGGAACTCCGCTATGGACTCTGTTCGTCACAACGCTAACTCTGCAGCTAAATATAAGCAGTACTTCAAGCTGCTGCATGATAAGATTCAACAATATGACGTTGAGGCGGCACACACGTACAGCATGGATAAGAAAGGCTTCATAACTGGCATTATCGGCAGGTCAAAACGAGTGTTTAGCAAGAGGAAATTTGACAAGGGAGAGGTCAGAGCATCCCTCCAGGATGGAAATCGCGATTGGGTAACAGTGATAGCTTGTGTGTGTGCCGATGGAGGAGTGCTGCCGCCTGGAGTCATCTACGCCGCTGCTGGAAAAGATGTCCAATCGAGCTGGGTGAAGGATATTGATCCTAGAAAACACTCAGTACACTTCACAACGAGCCCTACGGGATGGTCAAACAATGATATAGGACTTGCCTGGCTTGAGCAGGTGTTTGATCGCTACACCAAGGCCAAAGCACGGAGGAAATGGCGGCTATTGATCCTTGACGGCCATGGGTCACACGTAACGATGGATTTTATCACTTACTGTGATGACAACAAGATCCTGTTGTGTATCCTTCCTCCTCATTCAACTCACACGCTTCAACCATTGGACGTTGTGTGCTTCAAGCCGTTGTCATCTAGCTACAAGCACTACCTCACCATCTTTACACATGAGAGCCAGGGCTTGCTCCCTGTAAAGAAAGGCGACTTCTTTGGTCTGTTTTGGAAGGCCTGGGTGGCTACATTCACAAAGGAGATAGTTTTGAGGTCCTTCTATACAACAGGTATAGCACCCCTCAACCCTAGCATTATCGTCGACAAATTCACCCACGAGGACTCCGAGGACTCATCCGAAGCTAGCTCAGGTACCTCAGTATACAGTGGCAATGATTGGCTTAAGATTGAGTCGCTTGTGCGCAATATATCAACCGATCAGACCAGTAAGGATACGCGGAAAATCCTGCGATCACTCCACCACATCTCTATACAAAACGAGCTCCTCCACAACGAGATTGTAGGCCTCCGAACCTCGCTACAACGGAAAAAGAAGCACTCTAAGAAGTCGTATCCTTTGCCTCTCCAACAACGCCAAGAATACCATGGTGGAGCTGTTTTGTGGTCACCGAGCAAGCGCCGTGAAGCTGAGCACCGATATGACGTCGTTCAGCGCCTGGATATGGAAGAAAAGCTTAGGAAAGCAGACGAGCGGGAGGTAGCAGCTGCTAGGAGGCTTGTGAAGGAGAAGGAGAAGGAGCAGAGGCGTGTGGCGCGTGAGGCATCTGCTGAGGTGCGGAGGAAGGAGAAGGAAGAGCGCGCCAAGGGAGTCGCTGAACGCAAGGCAGAACAACAGCGTCAGAAGGAGGAGCGCAACGCTGCAAAAGCCATACAATTGCCCCAAAAGGGCAATAGGAAGGCTTCACAAGCTACTGGGTCAAAAAAGCGTCAAGAATGTGTCAATATTGACGATGCTGTGGGTGCTGCTCCTCCGCCGCCGCCCCCATCGTTGCCACACAAAACAATATCACGTGGCCGCAACGTCAAGCTTACAAGAATATTCGAGTAGCACATCTTTTTCGCAAGTAATAAATTACTGATACACTACAAAATCTTACGATAATAGCTGTTGTGGGTGGCTCACGAGCCTCATATTATCTGATGTGGGTGGGGTCAATTCCGCGCATTTGACGCACGGACACGGTAAAATCCATGCATTGACCATGCATCCGATGATTGGTTCCTTCTCGTTTCGCCAACTATGGAGTTGAACCAGCTCAGCAGGCTCCATGCAGCACCTATGTCCGTGCACACGATGCACGAATTCAACCAAAGATGGCATGATTTGCCCCTCTTTGATTTGTCCCTCGCGCTACCGTGAACAATGCGCACTAGCGGTCAGTGTATAGTAAGCTGCTGAGTACTACCAGAGGGCCCCTCAAAGATGCATATCCTGGCCGCAGCGCGACAACCCCATGCAGAGCTTCTGTACAGTCGAAGAAACCATGTCCGCGATGCATTCGGTACTGCAGCGCCAAGCAACCGGTCAGCTGCTGCCTAATTCGAATCGTTTATTAACAGTTGAACCGCCTTTACCCCCCACGAACCGTCAATACAATGGATTTCCTGGACAGGGCTCATAGTTGCGAACATTGTTGGGAGATTGTGTTTGATGGTACCGGTCCGCCCGTTAAACTGTCTCTCCCGTTCAGCTACAACTACGTCAAGGCAGTCGCCACAAAATGCCTGCTTCTGGATTGGTGTCTGCGACGCGCAAGAGGGCGTGCGGGACCTGCTCATAGACTGGTGTTGTCCACGTCTCAAGATTTCGTGGAGTCTGTGCATATCGATGTTAGTTGGAAGGATGAGTTCGGCAACACCTTGTCCTCGGGCTTTGCGGGTGATGATACTACACTGCATGGATTCGCCCTTGAGGGTACGTCATGCTCATTCACATGATCGTAACTGACAAATGGTTCCAGGAGATCCTTCTGCTAGATATGTCAGGACAAGACCTCTCCGGATGTCCAGAAGAAGACCAGACGATCTGAGGCGCTGCCGCAATAAGTTCCGTCGGTGCTTGCGCCATCCAGAGTGCATAGAGGCATCTAGCAAGGCTGCGCATCAGATCTCTCCTAAGCGACTCTTGGATCTGCATCCTCGTTCGCCCGAGCGGTTGTATACAGTCCCAAAAGGGAATCACCCTCGGTACGTGGCGTTGAGCTACTGCTGGGGTGATGTGGAACCAGTGCAAGTCAAGACAACGACAGCAAACGTCCGCGAGCGACATGATGTAGTCGATTTGTCTCCGTTCCCGAAGACTATACAAGATGCTGTCGAAGTATGCCGGTCACTTGGAATCCATTACATATGGATTGACGCGCTCTGTATCGTTCAAGATGACAAACAAGACGTGGGATCGGAGATGGCCAAGATGAGGAGCATCTATCGGGGCGCTGCGCTTACAATTGCCGCTGCGAGCGCCGCGAAGAGCGAAGACGGCTTTCTTCAAAATCGAACGTTCGAAGAAGCATACGGTAACCTGTTTCGCGTACGATATCGTCACAGGCAAGGCGAAGATGTAACAGAAGGCTCCATATTCCTCTCAGAGCTACCAATTAGTGACGAATATCAAGAACCACTCGACAAAAGAGGCTGGACGATGCAGGAAGACCTGATGTCTCTCCGTCTCCTGAGATTTGGCTCCAAGCAAACGACATGGAGATGTCCGAAATATCCTGAAGGTATCAGTATCGACGGTGGAGGTACTCCTGTTAAGAAAGACGAAGACATGGGCTATACCATTGACGATTGGAGTCGAAACGATGAAGTACGGTCTAAAGTGACCGAAGAAGGCGCCTGGGGATCCTCGGGAATATTTCAAGCCTGGCATAACGAGATCGAAAGGTACACGTTTCGGAAACTTACAAAACCAAGTGATAGGCTGTCTGCCTGTGCAGCTCTGGCAGAGAATTTCAGCGAAATAATGGGACTGAATAGTTCTGATTATCTTGCGGGGTTGTGGAAAACTCATGTCCCGGCGCAACTTTTGTGGCATCGGCTTGATGGAACTGATATTCCGAAACATCTCTTATGGTATCAGTCGGAGCTTCGGAGCTTGGCAAGATGCTCTGGGCCAACTTGGTCATGGGCATCTCTTGATCAACCGATCGTGTTTCCCGAACACTTGAACTACGCGATTGACCTGAGAGGAATATCCAGAACCCATTACGTGGATAGTCAAATCAACCACGAGTTCGAGCAGTCTCAGTATGCCGAAGTCAAGAGCGGGCGCCTGGACCTTTGTGGTCGGCTGCAGAAAGCGTGCTGGAGCAAGCCTTATCTTCGAGGACATACCCTCGCATACACGGTACTGCCAGTCGAGATATTCTGGGATCTCGTTGGCGATGACTTCCAGAAGACTGTCTGGTGTTTGGAAATTATCGGCTCTAACGTCACCGCGGGTCTTGTCCTCGTGAAGACCGGGCAAACAAGTTTTGAGCGCGCCGGGTACTTCCATACCGCTGGAAAGAAAGACCATAAACTGATTCAGAGGTGGTTCAGGATGGTTAAACCAAAGACGATCTCAATTTACTAAGAAGTTAGTGCTAAGCTATATACGCAACTTTGATAAAGGCGGCTCTGAAACGCGGAATAGATAATTTACCACCTATTCAAAGACAGTTAGCATGCTGTTGGCATTTGGATAGGCCTTTGGCTGAAAGACGGAGGTTCGAGGAACCAACAACTTGAGATTGATCATTGATAGCTACCGGTCACGCAATTCCATTTTTTTTATAAATGTTTCTCTTTGCAATGCCTGTGCACGTATGCACGACTTAATCGACTAAAAGAAGTGCGACGACGACCATCGCTGATCTACAAAACTTGTACCTCATTCTTCAACGGTCAACTAGTTTATCGAAACGGCCTAGAAAACATTAGGTAATGCGCTACTGAGCCATTGCGAGTTGTGTTTAGTAGGTAATGCGAGTTGTGTATAGAAAGGCTTCGCGACATGTCCTCGCGCTATCAGACTGCGCTCTTGGAGGATCTCGAGTTGTAAATATGGGCCAGCCACCCCTTCTTCGAACGACTTGGAGCGAACTTGTATCAAATCTGGTCTCGGGCTGCCGTGTAAAGGGCTGTATACCTGATGGGACAAATATATACGCTCGTCGGACAAGTCTTTACGTACCTTCGCAGCAATGGGAGTCGGCTGAGGTAGCTTTCTCGACGGAGTCTTCCACCCCGAAAGCTTTTGTACCAAGATTTGATTCCCAAGGATCTTTTCTAGGACTCACACGTGAGCATACAAAAGCATGCACGGGGTACTCAGATTTGGCGATTGCGTGAGCGCATAATGCCTTTCGTCAACTCTCGGAAGGCATACCTTGGTCTACCCTACATGTTTTTCAACTTTATATCCTTGATCCGTGGGTGTGACATGTTCTTTGAGCCAGCATTGTAAAATTGAGAGTCAATAGGAATGCTCAATTGTGATGCAAGCTCATCTTGGTGTCGGTGGAGGGGGCGAGTATTTCAGCTGCCAGGCTAGGGTGTATAGCAGTATCACACACGCGATTCTTGATGACCTCTTATATAGCAGGTATGATTACTTTATCAGTTTCTCCGTCTACTTGATCGGCTGTGCCTCCTATCTGGATTATAAATTTCTTGACGTGCTAAACTGCCTCTACACACAACCCGCTAAAACATCGGTGCTTGCGCGACAACGTCAAGCGAACAACACTGTCATACGATAGTCATTAAAGAGTCGAGCTAGGGACCCAGGTCTTCGGCACCAATCTTCGTAACGGGTAGCCGGAGCCTCTGAGAAAGCAGTCGTGACTATGTCAGTATAACTACAAAACGCGAGGTGTAAGTCTCATGCACAATCCTTCCTGCTTGACGAACCACCTAATTACTGTCAGTCAACATGCCAAAATTCAAGCTAAACGGAAAGTAAGCATACCAATAATGTTGCTTGGGCTCTCCATCTAGATTCACCAGATCGATATCGAAACGCGTGAGGAGAGAAGGTACGAGTTTTGTTATCTCAATCTAGCTGAGATCTAAATCACGTCAGCACTTTTCGGAACGATACTAGGGGATGTAAGATGTCACTTACTTCGGCCAATGCAAGTTCTTGACCCACTTCCAAATGCGAAGAAGTTCCGATCTGCGCTCTGTGTCAGTCTTGGGATGGATGAGAAGCAGTAGGCCTGCGCACCCATCTGACTTCGGTCTCCCTCGAGCCACCGCTCTGGGCGGAACATTTCGCAATCCTCAACGAAAACATCCTTCTGCCTGTGAATTACCCAAGGGTTGGCGCCGATAATAGTCTGAAATTATTAGTTGCTGGTCCAGCAGTACAGATAGCAGGACTTACACTAGCCAGAATAAAGGTTCTATTAATCTCGAATCCTTCTTCTAGTACAACCCTAGGCAACAACATTCTAACAGCTAGATGCAGCCTCTAAGCTTCGTATATGTAAGCCTAGAGGTAGGGCATCGCGTAGCCAATCCTGAATGGTATGTTCTGTTGGTTTCAGACCTTCATCCCGCATAGCCTCCTTGATTTCTTTAACCAACTTCTCTTTGCAGTCAGGATGCTTGCAGAGATTATAAAGTACTGCGCTAATACTAATACTAGTGGTGTCACTGCCTGCAAAGATGTTACTTGCGGCCATGCTGAGCACACCGCTGTCATCGAATCCGCCTAGCTTCTGCTCTTTCACGTCTATAAGTGCCCGCAATAGGTCGCGATAATCGCTCCTGCGGCGCTTACGCTTATTGCATTCTCGCGCAGCGAATTGGCGTAGCAAGCCATTGCGGTTGTTAACACTAAGATAGTTGCTAATGCAAGGCATAAAGAAATTATGCAACTAGTATAACTAAGGGATCTGGCTAATCTAAGAAGCTGAATGCAGGGCAGAGTTAATAGCAGAAAATAAACTATTATCTTTGCTGGCAGTTAAGAACCCAAATTGACACAAGAATGTGACTTCGCTAATAACATCTGCAGCTTGTTAGTAGTGCCATACATCATTCGAACAACAGTCCTTCTACCAAAAGCAAATATCTGCGCCCACTTGCCTATATTAACAGCTCCTTGTTTCCTTACCTCTTTGAGCCTGCTTAAGAACAACGTTAACATGCTATCAACAGCTCCATCTTCTTTACCGTGTCTGTGCGCCTGATGCACGCCAACGCGTGATGCACGCGATCGTCAAAACATCAATATCTCCTCAACACCATAACTCAACAACGCGATGTCGCTAGAAGATGCTCTCGAAGCTGTACGTACAGCAGATGCAGCTGGTCAACTTTCGTACCAAGAGATTGCTAAAAAATATGGTGTTGAGCGGTCGACGTTGTCGCGCCGCCATCGAGGTGTTACGCGTACAGTGCAACACAAGTACGAAGATCAACAACAACTCACCCACAACGAAGAACTAGAGCTTGTTTCTTATATAGATTCGCTCTGCAGAGACTACCTGCCGCCTACGCGTGATATGATTGGAAATTTTGCATCAACAATAGCCAAAACTGAGGTCTCTGAGACCTGCGTTACCCGCTTCCTCCACCGGCATCACGATGCGCTTACTCCTCAATGGACCTCCGCCATGGCCACAGAACGTCACGCCGCCGACTCATATGAGAAGTACAGCAAGTACTTTGACATGCTGGAGCTTAAGATTACTGAGAAGGATATACAGCCCGAGCAAACGTACAATATGGATGAGAAGGGCTTCATGATTGGACACATTGGCAGACAGAAACGAGTGTTCAGTAAGACAGCGTGGTCAAAGAAGCAGTTCAGGCAGGCTCTGGAGGACGGCAATCGTGAATGGATTACACTCATTGCGTGCGTGGGAGCTTCTGGAGTCGCTCTCCCACCAGCCCTCATCTTCGCCGCCGAATCCAACAACGTCCAGGACGCATGGGTACGTGATATCAAGCAAACTGAGCATCGCGTCTTCGTCACGGTCACGCAGAGCGGTTGGAGCAACGACGACGCTGGCCTGGGGTGGCTACAACAGGTCTTTGACGTCGAAACTGCAGCTTCTGCACGTCGGAGGTGGAGGTTACTTATCATTGATGGCCACGGCAGCCATGTCAGCCGCTCATTTCTGACGTACTGTCATCTACACAAGATCCTCGTTGCAGTGTTTCCACCTCACAGTACACACACGCTACAGCCAGCGGACGTTGTCCTCTTCAAGCCGCTATCGACCGCGTACAGCAATGAACTGACAAAGCGAACAGCGCACAGCCGAGGGCTACTTCCAGTAAAGAAAGGCAGCTTCTTCTCACTATTTTGGCCTGCCTGGGTGCACTCATTCACCCGTGACAACATTAGCAAAGCCTTTGAAGCAACAGGCATTCACCCGCTCAATCGCACCGAACACCAATCTTTTGATTTTTGGGTTTCCTTTACAGAAGCCCTAAAAATCCCAGCAACCAATCCAGCTCACTGCGCTGATTCAGGGAGTACCTCTAACGTCCACCTAAGCCCCCGCGCAGCCGCGCAAAGGGGCTTGTCAGGATGGCAGAGTCTCCCTCCTCCCAGCACACAGGGTCCCCAGACCCTGAGATCCCTCAGCAGCTTTATACACGCGTCCCAAGACGGCCCCAGGAGTACGTGCATCACCATGCACCTTTTCTGAGCAGCCAGAACCCCGGTGGGGGCGCTCCCAAACCCCGAGTCTCTGATGCCGTTCAACGCCACATCACCGAGACCCAACAGATCACCCAGCTATGGAACAACATCACTGCTGCCTTCGCAGCAGCCGTAGATCAACACGCACAGGGCTACACTAACCCCAATGAGGCTAGGATCGCAGAGGAACTGCAGCAGAGAGTTATCCATGCCCTAACCTCTCTCTCCCGCAGCAACTTTCCCAGCAGCTCCCGCTGGAGCAGCGACGCCAGCTACAGCAACTCCAAGAGCCAGGACTCGGAGCGCCGCTCTTGGGTGGACGTAGCCAGAGACCCCCAGATGTCRGATAGGGGTACCAACCGACCCCTGATCCCTACTAGACCGCGGCCTGCCCCGTCAGCTAAGCCAAAAGAAGACAACCGAATCTTCATCGCCATCTCTAACCCAGCAATGCGACTGCAACAACCCTCACSGTTTGCAGTAAGGCAGGCAATCTGCAAGAGCATAGRAGGAATCACCCTCAAAGACGTRCCTAYTGCGTCACCYATCAATACAGGCTGGGCAATTACCCCAGCCAACCAGAACATCCGCGAGCGACTTCTAACCCCAGAAAACCGGGAACTTCTGATACGAGCCCTAGACGGAGACRCAGTCAGAGTACCAGAACGCTGGATCAACTATGCGGTACAAGGTGTACCCAGCTCCTTCCGGACCCTCGACGGCACCGAACTACCTACCACTACCCARCTAGTGGAGGAAGAGGTCTGCTCACAAACAGGCAAGCAGCCCGTCAGCTGCAGGACCTCACGGCACGGGGCGAACCAGAATGGCCTCACTACATGGATTGTTTCGTACAAGGAGCCAGTCCGCTCATTCCGGCTCTTTGGCACCAGCCAGTTCTCGAAGGAAATCCACAAGCATCCCGCCATACAGCGACATAACCCAGGCTGCCAAGGCTACTGCAACGCCGCCCGCTGCACCCGAGTAGCCCGCTGTGTGCAGTGCGGTGATCGTACGGACCGACACCAAGGACAGTACGGGGAGAGCTGCCCTCACAAAGCTRCGTGTGCCAATTGTCATGGCCCTCATCCAGCCAGTCACACCAACTGCCCTGCAGCCCCTCGTCGGGTTAATGGACATATCACTAAGCCCACAAAGACTGAGCTAAAGGCTATCCGTCGCGCAGGAAAAATAGCGCAGCAGCATCTCTACAGGACAGTCGAAAATACCCTTAGACAGTCAACAATTCAGCCTGACACTACTCCTACAGAGGCATCAGAGACAGTGCCTCCCCACCCTTCCACCCAGAGGCAAGGAGGAAATAGCAGGGCTCCACTTCCTACGACCACTACATCCCATGCAGCCTCCTTTACTACCGGCAGAGAAAAGAGACCAAGGCGGGCCGCCACAGGCCAGAGAAGCCTCAACGTGGGACAACTGTCTGCCGGCAGCATCCGCCCACAATCAACTATCCACACTGACCCGTCCACCTCGGAGARGGAAGACGCCAGCATGACCGATGATCCGCCATCATCATGCTAGAACACCCTCATAACATTACAGCCTACAACAGGCATCAACAGCCCAGACCAGCAAGCAAACAACTTCGTGTATGCTGGGCTAATGTTAGCAGGTGCTCACCTTGGCACATCACAATACTAGAAGTGGCCTTTCAGAAGAGCATAGATGTTGTGTGTGTTCAAGAGCCCTTYACATGTGCCAACTCAAGAACCTCCACCCAYCCTGGTTTCAGACACATAGCACCTATTAGTACSTGGGACAGCCCCAACACACCAGGCTCAGCCCGTCCTAGGGTGATGACCTACRTCCGCAAAGGATGCCACCTACGGTGCCAGGCTGGAGAGAGCCTGAATCACCCAGACATGCTGTGGGCTGTAGTGAATGGAGTTGCCATACTTAACTGCTACAGACAACCCCACACCCCACACGTTATCCAATATGTCACACATCTCATACCTCCCCAACTCTGCCTTGTAGGAGGAGACTTCAACGCTAGACACGAATCCTTTGAGCCTACTGTCACTGCAGCCAATGGAGGTGTGGAGCTAGCTAGATGGGCTGCCAACGCCTCTATGGACTACATCGGTGTGCCAGGGCAGCCAACACACTGCGCTGGTCATGTTCTCGACCTCACCTTCTCTAACATCCCATTTGCCGAGTCGGCTGTAGATGCAAGCATGCATAGCGGGTCAGATCACGAGACAATAGTAACCTCTGTCCCCATCTCCGCGCCAGGCACTCCGCATCTAGAACAGTACCACTACAGAGTTCCAGAGGCAAGCCTACCTAAGTTCGCCGGGCTAGTGGAGATAGGCACCCAGAGCATCCCAGATCCGCGCACTGCACAGGACGCCGCACAACTAGACAATTGTGTCGCGCTGCTAACAGAGACTGTGCAGCACTCTATACAAACAGCAGGCAAGCTCGATCGCAAAGAAGGACGCGCTGCGCCTTGGTGGACTCAGGAGTGCAAGACTACCTACCAGGCCTACAAACATGCCAGACAGCTCGGCTCTAGCAGTCTACAGGAAGAGAGACAGACCTTCAAGACTACCGTCCGACAGGCCAAGAGGAAGTACTGGAGGCATGTTATTGACAACGCCAAGGACGACAAGGACCTGTTCAAGATCATTGCCTGGCACAAGCTCACGCCAGAGAACCAAGACACTCCTCTCATTGTGAACAACAGGACAATATCAGACCCCCTAGAGAAGGCAGAGGCTCTCAGAGAGGAAATCCTCAACCGGTACACAGCAGACGATGACCTCAGACGCTGCTCAGATCAGGAGGCTGCGGCCGCTCTCCCGTGGAGCACGTACATCTCACTAGAGGAAGCTGAACGAAGCACAATAGGGTTCTCAAGCACCTCACCTGGCACTGACCGCTCTACCGTACGGCTACTCCGCGCTTGCTGGGCTCAGGTCGGAGAGCTTATACGAAGGATCTTCCAGCGGTGCCTTGAGCTCAACTACTTCCCAACACAATGGAAGCTCGCAGAGGTAGCGATGATACCAAAGGCAGGGAAGACAGACCGGACGTCGCCCCGATCATGGAGACCGATAGCACTCCTCTCCTGTATTGGWAAGGGACTTGAACGAACAGTAGCTCGAAGAATCGCGTGGACCGCCATGACACACAGGATCCTCAGCCCCCAGCATGGCGGCGCACTTCCAAAGCGCTCTGCAGCAGACCTCACCGCAGCGTTCACCCAYGACACTGAAGCAGCATGGGTGCTTGGAAAGCATGTCACCATGGTCACCCTAGATGTGCAAGGCGCTTTTGACGCTCTCCTCRAAAACCGTCTGCTACATCGTATGGTTGAACAGGGCTGGCCACAAAGGACCATCCTCTTTATCAACTCTTTCCTCACTGATCGAAGGGTCCAAGTCCGCCTAGGACAAGTCACTACCCCTAGCTACCCTGTTGCCTGTGGCACACCCCAGGGGTCGCCTCTCTCGCCCGTACTATACACACTGTACCTAGCAGAGCTACTTTCTATGGACACTAAACGGAGGTTCGGATATGCAGACGATATATGCCTATACCGGGCCTCGCACTCAATGGACGACAACGTCGAGCTCCTGGCATCAGATCTACGGCAGATCAGAGCRTGGGGCGAGGTYAACAAGGTCACCTTTGCGCCAGAAAAGCAGGAAATGATACACCTGACCAGACAGCGGAGCAGCTATGCCCCTCCCTGTGTGGTAGACGAGCAGCTCACAATCCATCCAATCCTCCCGGGTGGAGAGCACAGCCAGCCAGCYCTKCGTTGGCTAGGMGTGTGGTTYGACCGCAGACTYACCTTTAGACGRCAYGTAGCTACRCGCACTGCAAAAGCTGCTAAGATAGCCTATCATATTCGTAGCCTAGCCAGGACTACCGATGGACCACCAGCCAGCTCCCTTCGCAAGGCTACTATTGCCTGTGTGTACCCATCACTCCTGTACGGGACTGAATGCTGGTACAGAGGCCGCACRAAACAGCCACACTCACTCAAACCAGGCAGGCCACAAGAGGTCAGCGCTTACATTGGRTGGCACATATCTGCTATAGACAAGGCATTGGCCATAGCAGCACGAGGCATCCTACCAGCGTGGAGAACAACCCCTACAGCTGCACTCTTCCGAGACGCCGGACTGCTATCGGCAGCAGTAGCACTAGAGGAAGCCAAACTCAGATTTGCAACCCACCTGCGCACCACAGACGCAGATCATCCTCTCACTAGGCGCACATTAGTACCTATCGTAAACAGGGGCGTGAAAACTGGACAGCTCCAGCGAGTCAAGACCAAAGTCCAACAGATAGCGTCGCTTCTACCAGAGATCCCTAGGACTACACTCTCAGCCCCCCACTACTCGACTGGCTGCCGAACTGACCCAACGCTCGGCATAGACAAGAAGACGGCAGCCACGGCTTTCCAAGAATGGTGGGCTCAGCTCCCATCACTAGACGTCACCATCTTCTCAGACGGCTCTGAACAATATACTAAGGAAGAAGAAAAGCGAGTCACCTATGGCTTTGCAGTGTATCAGAATAGAAATCAGCTGCACACTGGATGCGGGTCACTCCACCCTACCTCACACGTCTTTGACGCTGAAGCTGTAGGGGCGTGGAGAGGCCTCCAGCATGCCATAAGACAACCAGAGCTCCGCATTCGCCGAATCTGGCTGTGCATAGACAGCACCTCAGTGATATGGTGTCTCAGGGGCGACGCGCCCCCTACCTCCCAATGGGCCTTCCTGGAGTGYCATGGTGCCATGGAGACCCACGACGTTKCAATCAGGTGGACCCCTGGACACCTAGGCATCGAAGGAAATGAGGCCGCAGACAAACTAGCCAACCTAGAAGCCCAAAATCCATCACCCCCGACTGGAAAAGCCGCTCTGCCAACACTCTCAGGCATCAAGACAGTTGCCCGCAAGACACTGCGCCACACGCAGCAGACCTGGTGGTCTGACAGGAAGACCAAGCTCTCAAAGTGGTACAAGAGCTGGGACTTGGACTACGCACCACGCAGCGGCCCGAAGGAGCTCGATCTGCCAAGACCTATCCTAGCCAGACTGCTTTCTATCCGGACTAGACATGGCGATTTCGCCTGGTACCATCGAAAGTACAACCACAAGGATGCGAACCTCACCTGCTCATGCGGGCGCGACAAGACGCCAGAGCACCTCGCGCTCTGCCGCAAGACCCGAGTGACCTTTAGCAGATGGCCACTGCGACCACTAATACCACCATCCAGCCAGGCGGATGGCCTAGCGTACACTGCAGCACAAGTGAGGGAGCCAGAGGCCTTTGAAGCATTTGTCAAACTTACACAGTACTACACCAAGATCTGCCCCCGCTAGCTTTTGCGGCCCTGCAACAGACAGCAGCAATGCAGCACCTAAAGTGGGTCCAATCGAAGCGAGACCCATCGTACCGCAACACCAACATAGCTCTATGCGCACTGCACCTCATGTCGCTTCTAAAGAGCTCTCAAGTCTTCTCGATCTTGTAATGCCTACTTGGAACTATCCTTAATCAAAAATTACATCGCCTAAACATGTCTGCCTGGCTGTTGGTTGCAAGTATCCTTTCTGCACACCCTGCAGTCTACCCCTACAAACCGCAGAGAAGCACTTTTTATGTGCACAGATTAACTGCATGAAACGAAGGGACACTTCTCCTTGCTCAGATGTCATAGTAACGTTTTTGTAGCGTGGTGATGTAGACTTCGCCTCTTACTACGAAAATTCCTGATATCAATGGTTGCTACGGCCCGCCGTATAGTTTACTTACACAATCTGACTCGATTTAGAACGGTAGCACCGCCACAACACTGTTGCTCAATGTCAGCTGCTGACAAGCTTCTCTGTGCTGATGCTTCGTGGGCACTGCACGACACCAATGTGACGGTAGTTGTCTGGTACCATCCTCATTTACGCTCTTGTTCACTAAATTACTTGTCCGAGAAACTCTTCTCCAGAACGTTGATCAATAAAAACCTTTACTTGGCTACGGATAGACCAAGGGAACTGGCTAGCCTCCAACATTGGTAATCAAGTCTTGCCTTGATTGCAATAACGTTAGCAGCCCGAGTCTTGATCAAATTTGAAACGCGGATCGTAGAAAACACAATGGTAAGAAGAAGTACCAAAAGACAGATATGACGTCATTCAGCTAGCTCAAGTATAGACACAGCTCCCGTTTCATGGCCAAAAACAGCCATGCTTCGATATGTAGCCAGGGTATACGGTCGATGCCCGGGAGGAAGCCAAATTATGTTCTCCTCTCCACGTAGGACCCAGTTTTCTCTAACTGACAGCGCAGACATCGGTTCAGCTGTACTGTACTGCTCGTTGCAGACAAGCAGGGCAGGGTACGTGCCATGATCAGTAATGATGCGTGACGAATCAAGAGAGAACTTGAGCGTGAGAGTGTAGCCTCGAATCTGAAGTGTAGGGTGCTCAGTGCCAGTGCCTGCGTCCCACAGCTTGACTGTCTTGTCCCAAGATGCCGACGCCACCGTATTGCCGTCTGGCGAGAACACTACCGCGATGACCTCGTCTGTGTGTCCGCGAAGCGTGTGCTGCTCGGTGCCAGTGCCTGCATCCCACAGCTTGACTGTGTTGTCGTAAGATGCCGACGCCACCGTCTTGCCGTCTGGCGAGAACACTACCGCCCTGACCT
>BCGR01000009.1:1280179-1343288 GCA_001599375.1 Phoma herbarum | reverse complement strand
AGATGCCGACGCCACCGTCTTGCCGTCTGGCGAGAACACTACCGCCCTGACCGAGCCTGTGTGTCCTTCTAACGTCTGCAGTAGCGCATTCCACTCCCGCTCAACTTGAGGCGATCTCTTGATACATGCTGGCAAATCATTGTCAAATCGCTGCTTGACTACGCTATTGGTTGGTGTGAACATGAGTGTGCTGTAGTATACCTGCAAGGGGGCTTGCTCGACTGCTGCTCGGCCGTATAACGCAAATCGCTTCATGTCATGAACGAATGCATGCAATTGTGGGGAGTCTTCATCCTGCGCGATCGTTATCGTCTGATCGACGCTTTCCTGGGAGACACTTACCGATAAAACCGACTCTAGTAGGTTGATAGCATGTATCCCTTCGGACACCTTCCGTAGCCAGCCCAACACCTCGAACCAATGTAGAAAATGTTCTTCCAGAAACACGTGCACCTGATCACTATCGCGAAGCTGTATGCCGGCTTTCGCGACGTGCTGGATCCAGTTGACGCAGGCGTATTGCAACTCCGGCCTGATGCACTGCGCAATACGGTCCTTCTCCACTTTTGCTGCTAGCGTACCGGGAGCCTTCATGCCGCACATGTCCTGCTTGAGCCTACTCGACATCAGCTCGATGCAGTTGCTGGCCAAAGTCGCGTGCGCTTGCTTCTCGTCCACGTAAAATTTCTCGTCAGCACATCTGTCCTTGCTGAAGAGAAAGTCTCGAAATGAAGGGTGATGCAGACGGAGCGGTTGGTCCTGGCCTTTTGGTACGTCGAGGATGGCGTGCAACCACTTCAGCATCCGATTGACTCGCTGCTCCGGGATCAGTATAAGGGCACTCAACGATAGGACCGACAGAGGCGAGGACAGAGCGCCAATACTGCCAAGAATCTGCCGCAGCAGATCGTGATACTTGGCTAGCTCTGTGGCCGTATAGCTGTTCTGGACGGACTTTTGCAGAACCGTCAGGTACAGCTGGTTCAGGTGTCCCTCAGGACCCGTTGCGCTCTCATGATCGCTGCCGTCAGCAAGCATGTGCAGTCTGCTTTCCGCAAACAAGCCTTCGCTGATGAAGCGGCATGCTGTTGCAGCCCAGATGAACAACCCGCTAGCACTTTGGACCAAGCTTTGGATGACTTCTGCACCCGGCCAGCCTGGATCCTCGCCATCCTCTCGCCCGATCAGATCGAGCTTGTATTTCAGAAAGACTCCAATGTCGTGATTGATGGTGGACGGCGAGACTCGGTGCAGCACAAAGCCCCGCCGCTTCGCGTCCGGAACCTGGTCTAGCCCGTACTGGATATGCACCTCAGGCCTGCTCGTGAGGAACGCTCGCAGCCGTACGTGCTTCAACGACCCACACATCGCCAAAAGCTGCACGATGAGCTGTGCATCATCGCTGCCTTCACACTCGTCCAGGGCCTCGACTATCAAAACAAAGGTTGCTGGCTCCTCCAACTTCGACAGTGGCTCGAGGACGAGGTACTTCCACTGGTCGCGCAGCGACTGGCTGGCGATCTCGGGGCGCTGTATGATGGCATTGCTGATGTGACGGTGAACGCCGGGCACGCTCCGTGCAAGCTGCACCGCAATGCTGGTGACGAACTTGCCCGCCCGACCAGCGTCCCCGCCGCCTCTGGAGAAGAAGAAGCTGGCACCAAGACGCTGCTTTGTATAGTACAAGAGCGCAATTGAGCGTGCAACCGTTGTTTTGCCAGTGCCCGCCAGGCCACTCAACCAGAAAATGTGTTCTTCGCTATCCCCGTCTGCCCATTTATGAATTGTATTCAACAAATCGACGCGGGTGTTGGGGAGGCAGGCCTCCTCATGCTGGGACATGCTCGAGTTGAAAGGCGCATCGGCGGCGTACGGAAGGCGAGCGATAAAGTCCTCTGTGATCTCATAGTGTCAGCGAAGGGATTCACTTTATTGCACCCACAAGACTTGACTCGAGCTAGATCACCTACCGCCTTGGATCTCCTTTTGCAGCCTCACGAAAGCTCTGTCCACTCCCTCGCCATAGTTTGGCACCATGCTGACACCGAAGAGACCCAGAAGACAGTACGCTTTGTCCTCACCGTGCTTCGTCTTACGGTCTTTCGCCCAAGACATCCGCTCGTTAACACCAAATTCGTCCAGAGGAGCGTTGCAAAGGGCAGGAAGCGGGATCTTGGTGACTTCATGCAGCAGTTGCTCTAAAGACTCCTTGTCGCCTAGCCGGGTGCCGTACTGATTGAAGAACTCGACTGACCGAGGCGCGAGAAGCTCTTGAAGCGTCCAGCCGCGCCTGAACCATCGACTGCTGCGGAAAGCTGGTTCCCAAGGTCGCGACAACTCACAAGTATCATCACTAGCCCTTGCTGGTACGTCCGCGAGATACACATAGCATCTCTCTGCCCCGCCGTACCAGCGGAACATCGACGTGATGGCTTTCGAAAGCTCGGCGCTGCTGCTCTTGTCGATGCAGCAGCTGTCCACCCAGAAGTACCGTAGGCCATCATTCGCAGCCTGCTCGCCACAAAAGCGCAGCTTCTTGTATCCTACTTTTGTGTGTCCTGAACCGAATTTCAAATCTGCAAAGCTCACTTCCTCACTGTCTTTACCCCATGTATGCGACAGGATGGCGTATGGGTGGGACGAGAGCTCGTCGTCGGTGAGGTCCTCGGTCAGGCAGAGACCACCGTTCGAATCGAACTGCAAGAGCCGCATCGTGCGACACAGGCATCGTGGGCCTTAAGGACGGGAAGTTTACGACCCGGGACTCAAACAAAGGACCTGCACCATCGTAGGTCAAGGCAGGCAGCGGTGGCTGGCGAGCAAGCAGCGCTCTGGCAGCATGGTGTTCGCATGGGAGCTGAAAGTGGGCACCAGTCATGGGAGCGGCGTTGACTCAGCGCCGGCTATTTTGGGCAAACGGCTGACGTGGCCGCCTCGCAAGGCTCCGTCCCGTCTAGCGTCTTCGTCCTTCCAGCGCTCACAGCGACAACCCAACCATCATGCAGAGCAGACAGGACGCAGCCATAGTCACGAATGCACTGAAGGAGCTGATAGAACACACCGGGTTTGAGGTGCATCCTCTGCTGTCCATACGAGATGAGGTGCCTGCATCCACCTACTACCACTGTAAGAACGGGAGAAAGACGAGAGCGCAGAAGGCACAGCAGCAGCAGTACCTCACGCCAGCCGAGGAGAAGGCTTTGGCAGCTTACCTCCTGCATGCCTGCATCAGTGGCAACCCCAGAACCCCAAAAGACCTGCGCTCCATCGCATACACAATCAGACGCCAACGGTCCTCTCGCTTCCAAGCCCCTGCAGCTGACGAAGAGCTGAAGCCGCCGAACAAGAACTGGCCGCAAGGCTTCTACAAGCGACACCCGGAGATAACGGCGCGGAGAGTGAAAGCGCTAGATTGGAGTAGGCATGACAAGCACATCTACGAAAAGGTGACAGAGTGGTTTGACTTGATCGGAAAGCAGCTAGATGCCCCAGATATCGTGCCGGAGAACGTGTATAACATGGACGAGACAGGAGTACTTCTGAGCTCGCTGGCTTCGCTCAAGGTGCTGGTAGGTAAATACGATATGCGTGACTATAGAGGCGCGGGCGTCAAGCGCACGCTTATCACAGCGATCGAGTGCATCTCAGCAGACATTAGGTATCTCTTTCCACTCATCATCTGGCCCGCCGTGACGCATCGGAGCAACTGGACTACCCACCCCACGCCCGGCTGGCACTTTGCCTGCTCGAGCACTGGGTACACCGACTCCCAGATCAGCCTGTACTGGCTACAGCGTATATTCGACCCCCACACCAAAGCGCGAGCAGGCAAGAAGCCGCGAGTGTTGATCTGGGACGGCTTTGGAACGCATGAATCGCTGGAGGTGCTGAAGTTCTGCTACGAGAACAACATCGTCTTGTGCCGGCTGCCGTCTCACACTTCGCACAAACTGCAGCGTTGTGATGAGGGCGTGTTCGGCCCGCTCAAGACAGCGTACCGAGTTGGATCTCACGCTCACTGTTTCATATATGTAACATGTCACGTGTCTACAAGTACTTATACCTGTAGACTCGCTAGCTTATACAATTAAGCCTGTTAACTTCAACTTACCGTGAGCAAGTGTAGCGCCTGTACCGTGGAGGAGCGAACACGATCGGCAAGGAGCACTTCACAGCCCTGTACAGCCGCGCACGTGAGGTAGCGTTCACGCCCCGCAACATCCGAGGCGCGTGGAAGGGTGCGGGTCTGTACCCACTCAGGCCGGACAGGGTGCTGCGGGACATGCAGAAGCCGCAGGTTGCACAGGCTGGGCCCCTAAAGATTGACAAGGTTGCGACAAGCACCCCGCAAGACGGGCCGGTCCGGACGCCAGTCACACCCGTGACCATGGATGCCTTGCTGTCTCTGCGGCGACGGGTCGAGAAGAGTGCGCGTGCTGCCGAGGACCCTAACGCAAAGCTAGTGCAGAAGCTGGCTAACGCAGCCGAGTTGGCTTTTGCCGAGCGCAGCCTCTTGTTCAACGACAACAGGATCCTGCTCGACCAGAACAACGAAAGCAGAACACGCAAGTCGGTGAAGAACACGATCGTCGGAAGAGCAAAGATGATGGAGTATGCGGACATCGTGGCAGCACAGGAGAAGCGCGACAAAGCAGAGGCCCAGTGCAAAGGCGGCAGAGGAGGCAAGCGCAAGCGGAAGACTCCTTCATTGGTGGCCGAAAGCAGCGGGAGCGCGCAGTCTAAGGAGTTGGAGTAAGGCGAACGTGAGATCGAAACTTCTGGACTGAAGGGTTATTGCTCCATCTTGCGTTTCAATGATCTATTATGAACGAGGCTAATGGTGTTTTGGCGTTGTTTGGACGCGTGCACGTAGAACATAGACAAATCTGAGCTTCAGGCTGATCTGATGGAACTTTCTATCTGTTTCGCGTTTGCTGCAATGACCATGGACAAGATGATAGCGTCTGCGCGAGCAGTTTGAGCGTACAGTGACGACATGTCAGCAGGAAGCAGATAAGCGGAAGAGCTTGTCAGCGGATCACGAAACGAAAGCTTAGCATGAGCACGTGCGCTATGGCGGTGCGGTAAAGTGGCTGGTCGTCGATACGATGGGCATTATGTAAGGAATTTTTACGGCGGGCCGTTGAAGCTATTCGCGTTGGTCAGCTCTGCGGCAAATCGGCAAATCTTCCATTTTTGACAGCACGCAGCCCAGGAAGATCGCAAACAGGATCGTAAGCGATAGATGAGCCCCCGAGAGATAACAGGAGCACAGAATAGTTGCTATATAGATGCCAGGTCATGGTCAAACAGCGTCTGCAATAATAGTCACAAAATTCGCAAGGCCTGAAAGACTACGTTGCTAGACGATTATTTCGACTTGTGTGACATTGAGCGGAACATACACGGATAATGAAATAGAGCACAAGATGCAGAACAGATCGAGATGTTGTGGTGGTCGCGAATGGCAAATTATTGGAGTCGGTGTTGCGGTACGAAGGGTCTCGCTTCGGTTGGATCCACTTTAGTAAGTGCTTTGCGCTGTGCGTGATGTGCGCCTGCGCAGCTTGGCTGCTTGCAATCTTCAGCTTCCTCTTCCGGCCTTTTGCAGCTGCAGACAAGCTGTCTAGCCAGAGGTAAGAGCCAATATTAGGCGCTTGCTACGCATAGCCTTTAGTTAGGATGTAGAGGGCATCTAGAAACAGGGTAATAAGCTATAGATAGTACAGCAGCAGCTCTGCAATTTCTAGTAGAAGGTAGCAGTAGATAATCTTAGTTGTGCTGCTAGTTAAGTAGTTCTTGTAGTAGAAGGTAACAAAGCACAGCATTCTGTTGTCTACAAAAATGCTTCTAATGTCTCTATAGGCAGAGTTGCGCTAGCGCAGAGTTAACAGCTCTGTACCTTAGGCAGGCTGGCCGCCCGCTATGTAGATAAGAAGCAGCAATCGCTTAAGATAGACATAGAGCAGCTAGATATAGGCCTAGATAGCTAATAGGTTCCAGATAAGGGAGTTCTTGCAGAGGAAGAAGCGCCTACGTAGCTTAGGAGAATTGCGTACATAGTTAAGCAGGTAGCGCTAGCCACCTACAGCTAAGAGAGCGCTGTTGCAGAGGTTAAGAAGAAAAAAGTGCTCTGCAGTGAACACGTCTAGGTCTTCTTTTAGCTAAGTAAGGTGTGCTGCTGGCACTAGGCGCGCTCGCGTGTCTGGCTTAGAGTTGGGGAGCAGAAGAAGCTGGTTGAGTTGCTCCTGGGCTTCTGCTAGCTGGTCACGGATGGCCTAGCGCATGTTGCCTAAGGTAAGCTCTAGGGACTTATAGGTAAGCTTCTAACTATTATTAGACTACTCAATCTAGCTAGCAGCAGTTGTGTTATTGCGGATAGCGTTCCTGTAGCTGCGCAGGTTCAGGATCTAGTTAATAGGTAAGTTGCTCCTATAGACTATAAAGGCATCTTGCAGCTCTGCTACCTTGTCTCTAGGGAACTCTGCACAGCCAGAGCGGTGTGTTACGATCCTCATGCACAGGAACGGCACAGCAATAAGTAACCACCAACTAGGCTTCGGACTCACCCATGTTGGGTGGAGAAGTGACCACAAGGTCATGTCACGTGACTGCTCGTCAACGAGCATGACACACGTGATTGCTCGTCAACGAGCAGCCAACCACCTCTCATTGGACCAACTCCAGTTGCTCGTCAACGAGCACTCTTATACTGTTAGTATATAGCATGTAGGAACACAACTCTTATAGTTCATATTTAACTTTATTAATTAAGTTACTTCTTAGATTCTTAACCCTTAATACTATAGCTAGTCAATTCTATCGCCTATTATTGAACCAACCCCAAGTTGTATATCAGACTTTGTCTAATAACTCACCCTACTGTTCTAGAGCTAGCACTTATCCCTAAGAACTAACAGAAACTATATTAGAGGACTTTGTCCCACGTACAACTTCAACACTTTAAACACCCTCAAGATAAGTACTACTTCAGGAACGCGTACTACCCCTAGCAGCTCTCGCTCGAACAATACAAACATAACCAACGCTAGAGAATTCACCTAGAGCGTTATAAACGTTAACAAGCCCGATCTCTACTATAGAGAACGTGCCAAGTTAGACAAATAGCTTATGCAGTAGGACCTCTTCTTTATGTTTCAAGAAGAGAAGGTACCTAAGAAAAAACAAGTTACCCTTATATTAAGCTACATGCGTAGAAAAGCCTTCACCTAGATTAAGCCCTTTATCTAGCAGACTAATGCAGGAGAAGCCCCAGATAAAGTAGATAAATAAGTCCAAGACTTTAACAGATTCAAGGAAAAGATTAAGCCTATCTTTAGTATCTCAAACAAACCCACAATTGCGCGACAAGAGATTTAGCGCATTTGTTAGACTAAGTCAGCCACCAATTATGCTACCAAGTTTTAGCAGCTATCTGCTAACACTAACTAGGACAACACTACCCTAATAACCATATTCAGACAAGGTCTCAAGCCTCAAGTCAAGACAGAACTAATGCGCACCAGCGCCAGTACAGATAGCCTTAACAACCTTATCAACACCGCAATCAACATCAACGTCAAGCTCCATAAGTTACAATAGAAGCTTCAAGACAATCCACGTACGCGCGTTATCTTAGCTAACAAACGCCCACCACCACGTAACCCATAGCGCAACAACCTCAACCGCAGGCAGCGCGGAGGTCATTATCAACCCAACACAGAACAACAAATCCACAACAACACTAGAAGTAGCTACTATAGACCTGCGGCCATAGACCTATCAAACATTAACAAAGGACCTAATAGGTAGAACAAGAAGAGCAAGGGAAGCAACTAAGACAAGTCCAAGTCAACTTGCTACAACTATAGCAAGACCAGACACTTTGCTAGGAACTGCTAAATAAAGAACAAGGTTATTTGCTAGTTAAACGTACTTTCCTGTAACAAAACAGATGCTAGAGAAGAATAGGAAGTTCTCTCCAAAGATATAGGCTGTCTTATAAAAGACAACAGTTCCAGATCTAGCGAGGAAGAGACCTTGGATACTAAAGAAGCTTATAAAGAAGCTTACAACAGAGCGCTAACGCCATACCAAAAGGCAGGCGAGCCCCTTACGCTACAAGTAACCTGTTCAGGCGATAACGTTAAAGTCACCAACAGACGTAGGCAGAGGCAACTACCAAACGTCTACTACAACAAGTACCTGTCACAACGCAACTATAAGAACAGGAACTAGTGTAATTGCGCACTTAAAGAGTCTAAAGACGCAGGAGTTATAGTATAAAAAAATAGACTTAGTCACGCACTAGACAGACAAGAACTCTACTGCATTAACAAGCATGATTCTATAGTTACAAAAGACTAGATTACAAAGAAGTTCTATTCCTATTAAGACGCAAGCACTTAGATAGAGGACCCTGTTGCAGAATTTAAGTTTTAAGAGAACTGCGAACAAGCCCTTATTGCGATCAACAACCTACTTAAGACTTAGGACAAGTGGAACAGCGAATAGATTAAGAAGTAGGTACAGAACAACTAAGCTACTCTTGAACAACTAGAAAAATCTAATAGAGATTAGAAGAGTCTCTGCGAACTGGACTTTAACAGGAAGCTAGTTCTAGTTACTAGCCTAAGACTATAGTACGACCTAGACCTCTGAAACTACAATTATAGAAAGCTATCCTAGACTGCGTGCTATTATAACTACTGCCTAATTTATTACAACGCTAAGCTTAGTGCCAACTAGTTTCCTAGTAGAGGCGTGACTTGCTGTAAGCTGTAGTATAACTGCACCAACAACACGTGCGAAGTACATCTGTAGAACAAACGTTCTAAGCTACACTTCCTAGGCATAGACGATCTGCAACAGATTATCTAGATGCAACTAGTTATTAACAGTAGCTGCTACAATGTTAATTAGCAGCACTGTTTAAATAAGAATTGCAACCTGCATCGCGCTAGCAAGCACAACTATAGATTTGGAGATAAGAAGCCTTTTTTAGGATTACGCCTACAAGCTCTAGAAATCAATCTCTTAATTCTACAGGGGCCAATCCACTCATCAAACTCCCCATCTTATTAGGAGGAGTTATAATAACAGCATTGTTAGATTCTAGAGCACAGTTAAATTACATCTCTTCACAAGCTGTGTAGCGAGCTAGACTTAAGCCACAGCAGAAGCAGAACCCTTACCCACTCAGAGTTGCTAACAAGGAATTAATGCCAAAAGAGTTAGAAGTAACCCACAAGGTACTGTCTGTGACTCTTAGAATATAGAATTATAAAGAGCAGTTAGACCTAGACGCGTTAGAAATAGCCACTTACGATGTTATATTAGGCCTGCTATAGTTACAAAAGCATAATCCGCAGATTAATTAGAAAAATTAACAGCTTTTGTTTGACAGGTGTAGATGCAGCACCACTACACGCTAGCCTACGCGACCTACGCCAGAGTTAGTAGATAAGAAGGAGATTAACAATATCTCTTTAACACACAAGACGCGCTAAGATAGAGCAGTTGATTGTGCAGACTAGAAGAGCCCCTCTACAATAATTAAGAAGACTAAGAGTGCACCTTCTGCTATACTAGACAAGTACTATTAGTACGCTTAGATGTTTAAAGAAGAGTTATCTGTAAAAGCGCTACTTAAGTATTAACTTTAGGATTGCGAGATTAAACTTATAGAAGGGAAAGAACTACCCTTTAGGCTAATATACTAACTCTTAGAGAAAGAACTTAAGAAGTTAAAGAAGTATATTAAGGAGAACCTTAATAAAGAATTTATTAGAAAATCTAAATCTCTAGTAGAATTCTCTATTATCTTTGTACTAAAAAAGGACGGCAAGCTAAGACTTTGTGTTAACTACTAAAAATTGAATAATATTATAATTAAGAATTGTTATCTGCTACCTAATATTATAGAGCTGCAAGATAGGCTCTTGGGAGTAAAGTTCTTTACTGTACTTGATCTACGCGGAGCGTACAACCTTATACGCATGAAGGAAGGCGAAGAATAGAAGACGGCGTTTAGAACCTGTTATGGTTATTTTGAGTACATAGTTATGCTATTTGGGCTAACTAATGCACCAGCGGTGTGTCAGGCGCTTATTAACAATACCCTAAGGGAGCACCTAGACATTACTGTGGTAGCCTACCTTAATAACATTCTAGTGTACAGCAAGACACTAGAAGAACACAAGGTCTATGTGCGACAAGTGTTAGACTGCTTAGCAAAAGCAGACCTTAGGCTAAAGCCTGAGAAGTGCGAATAGCACAAGGAAGAAGTAGAGTTCCTTAGCTATATTGTAGGAAGATATAGAGTTAAGATAAGCAACAAAAAGATTTAGGTTGTGAAGGATTAGCTAACACCCACCTTAGTTAAGGGAATTTAAGAATTCCTTAGGTTTGTTAACTTTAACTAACGCTTTATTAAGGACTACTTATTAAAAGCCTTGCTACTTACTAAACTTACGCAGAAGGACACACTATTTAAGTAGGACATAGGATAGAACAAAGCTTTTAAAATACTTAAGTAAGCCTGTGTAGAACTACCTACGCTAATCTTATTCACGAGCGGAAAACTGCTGCGAATAGAGACAGATGCCTTAGACTTGGCATTAGGAGCTTGCATCACACAAGAACGAGATGGACAATGGCACCCAATAGCCTACTACTCAAGAAAGTTCACGCCAGCAGAAGAACGCTACGATGTGCACGACAAGGAACTTATGGCCATTGTCGACGCGTTACGGCACTAGAGGGTCTACGCAGAAAGCTGCTTAGACCTTACCATTTATATAGATTATAAGAACTTAGTATAGTTTATAACTACTAAGGTTCTAAACTAATAATAAGTTTGCTAGTCAGAAATGCTTAGTTAGTACAAGTTTAAGATTCTGTATACACTAGGAAAAGAGAACGGCAGAGTAGACGCGCTTAGTTAACGCCACAACCTTGCAGGAGAAAAGACAATTAACAAATTTGCTATTCTTAGAATTAATAATAATAGGTTACTTAGACTATTGCAGTAGCTTAACTAGACTATGTGCATTATGCTAGATAACAGCATTCTAGCACAAGTACTAAAGGACCTAGAAGAAGAAGTTATAAGCTGTTATTATAACAACCTGCTTTATAGACACCCAGGCATTACACAGACAATAGAACTTATTAAGAGATATTACAAGTTCCTAAACATGCGAGACAAGGTTAGTAGGTTTATTAAGAATTGCGTAAGCTGTTAGTAGAACAAACATAGCACGCATGCTAAGTATAGAGAAGCACAAGCAATAGAGCCACCAACAGCACTATAGACGAACATCACGATGGATTTCGTTACCTAGCTACTAATCTCTAAGGATCCTGTGACAGAATACGACTACGACTTAATCTTTGTTGTAGTAGATTAATTTACTAAGTACGCTGAAATGATACTATTCAGATACAGCTACACTGCAGAACAGCTAGCGCATGTCTTTAAGGATAGGATTATTCGCTACTATAGCATCCCCGAATTAATTATTAGCAATAGAGACAAACTTTTCACGTCAAACTATTGGACTACGCTTCTAGCAGTGATAGGCACTAAGAAGAAGCTCTCTACAGCCTATCATCCGCAGACGGATGGACAGATAGAAAGAGTGAACCAGACAATAGAGACATACCTCTAAATCTACTGCAACTAGCAGCAAGACAACTAGGTCTTGCTACTGCCTATGGCACAAATTGCATACAATAACAAGCTTTTGGAAGCAATAGGCTATTCGCTGTTCTTCGCGAACTATAGCAGACAGCCAAATCTCTTTACAAGATCATTGGATAGTAATATCTAAATAGAATTAGCGATAACCTTAGTTAAAGTACTGAAGGAAGTACACTAGAAATCGCTTAATAATATCACTAAAGCTTAGTTAAGGAGCATTTCTTATATTAACAAGAAACAAAAAATGGCGCCTCTACTAAAGAAGAGGGATAAAGTATATCTTCTTATAAAAAACCTACGCACACAGCAACTAATAAAAAAACTGAATAAAGTTAAGGTTAGACTATTTTTTATTTTTAAGTAAACTAGCTTAGTTAACTATTAACTTAAATTGCCTAAGGATGCAAAAATCTACTCTGTGTTCTACATCTTGCTATTAGAACTAGCTAACCCTAGGACGCTAATCTAGAAAGACTTCTACTATTAAGCTAATAGCAAGAACAAGTAGGAAGTTAAAAAAATAATAAAACATTAAGAAACAGGACAAAACACCAAATACCTAGTTAAATAGTTAGAATACCTAAATTTAGAGAACATGTGGGAACTAACAACACACCTTACAAATTGCTGCCAATTAGTACGCGCGTACTATAGTTCGCAACGGACTTTTCGATAAGCCTAAGCACGCCCTAGGTCGCAGGCGAGGCACACATGCCAATCAACACTGCAGGACAATCCATTTCCTTAGTAGTATCTAGTTTGCCAGATTCTACCATCTTATTTGCTATACACAGCGCCTTTTGCCGCGCGCAATTATTTGCTTGTTTTAGAATCTTCTTATTCTGCAGTAACTAGGCAATTACAGTTGCTAACAAAGTCTTATCCTTTTCTATCTTCTTTTTATACTCCTCGCGAGTCTTATCTAGCAACGCCTAAGATATATTTATGTAGGGCTTCCCTGCCTTTATATATTTGGCGCATTTTAAACAGCTTGACCCCTCTAGCATAATGTAGCACTTGTAGCCTTTAAAGAAATAACAATTGTAAGGAACTTTAGCAGAAGTGTTAGCTTGTTAGATTTCTAAAGCAAGGCAAATATTGCAGGCATAAGAAGACATCTCAACTTATAGGTCACCAAATATAGAGGCAATAGATTATATGTAATTCTGAAACTTAGTTATGTAGTTTAAGGACAAACCCTAGAGGGAAAGGGGATAGTGTTATGATCCTTATGCACAGGAATGGCACAGCAATAAGTAACCACTAACTAGGCTTTGGACTTACCTATGTTGGGTGGAGAAGTGACCACAAGGTCATGTCACATAACTACTTGTTAACGAGCATGACACACGTGATTGCTCGTCAACAAGCATAACACGACACTGCTCGTCAACAAGCAGCCAACCACCTCTCATTGGACCAACTCTAGTTGCTTGTTAACGAGCACTCTTATACTGTTAGTATATAGCATGTAGGAACACAACCCTTATAGTTCATGTTCAACTTTGTTAATTAAGTTACTTCTTAGATTCTTAACCCTTAATACTATAGCTAGTTAATCCTGTTGCCTGTTATTAAACTAACCCTAAGTTGTATATCGGACTTTGTCTGATAACTCACCCTACTGTTCCAGAGCCAGCACTCATCCCTGAGAACCAACAGAAACCGTATCAGAGGACTTTGTCCCACGTACGACTTCAACACGGTGCTTGTGCACTACATGCTGCAGAACTAGCAGCTAAGCTAGCTTAATTAACGCTAAGAGATTAGAGGTTAAGGCTTCTGCTTTAGTGTAGCCTCTGCGCTCTTTGTTAATGCTGTTCGCTACTAGGAATCCTACCATAATGCTGTCAGTAAGCCTTCTGCGTATGCAGTAGTCTAGAAGGGCTATACAGAGCTGCAGGCAGGCTGCTTAGTCGCGCTCTGTTAGTTCTAGTTCTAGCCCTAACTCTGCCTCTGCTGGCGCTAGTAGCGTTAGAGGCTGCCCCACTATTAGGGCTTTAGTAGTGGGCGGAAGGCTAGCAGCAGGCAGTGCAGAAGGCAGCACAGTCTGCACAGTAGGTAGCGGGCTTAGAGAGAAGTAGTAGAGCAAAGGGCTGTAGTTTGAGCCAGAGTCGCTATCAGAGTTACTGCTCGACAGCGGGACAGCTAGAATCTGGGGCTGGGGCTGGGGCTGGGGCTGGGGCTTCCCTCTGCGGGGCCGCTGGCAGACAGGTGACAGCATAGGTGGTGCAGGAGCAGCTGAGCAGGCTGATCTAGCGGGCTAAGCGGGCGGCAGCAGAGCAGGCTAGGAAAGGGCAGAGCGATAGGAGGAGGCTATTTTAGGCGGCTGTAGAGTTGCTGCAGCGGCCGTACCTGTTGCATGTTAGTCTGCAAAAGCCAGCAGGAGATCAGCTAGAGCCTGCTGCTGCTAAGGTGTGAGAATGTAGGGCAGATTAGGCCCCTAGCCAAGAACAGTAAGCTAGTAGACAAAGCTAAGGAGCCTGCGCTAGACCCCCTTGTATTTCTAGTAGGTGCTATTAAGCAGCTTTACAAGGAGCGGCCGCTTAAAGGTCTAGCCACGCCTAAAGCTGTTCACTCTGTGCAGAGCGAACACGTTAACCTAGTCTTCCTCTAGAGCTATCTTGCGGGCAGACTTAATCAGAGCATTGAAGGCGCAGTAGAGGGCAGCAAGGCCTTGCTCGCTCTGCGCTGCTAGGGGGTCTAGCAGCCAAGCTACGTGCTCTAAGCTGTAGCCCTAGAGGTAGGTAGCCCAGCCTGTCTTCTCTACCCACGGGGAGATGTGCACTGGGTACCTAGCGCTTGAAGCAGCCTAGATAGCAGCCTTCTCTGCCTAGCCGTGCCGGTCTAGCCTAGCCTCTAGGTCTGCCTAGGTCTAGTAGGAAGCAGGCTGCCTCTTCCTCTCCCCTCCTCCCTGGTGGAGCTGCTCTGCCGCATTAGAAGCAGCAGCATCCAAGGCAACGCGCTAGAGAGCAGTAGCCCTACTCCTGCCCTGCAGGCGCTAAGCAGGCACTGCCTTCTCCTAGGGCAAGAGCTCGCCTTCTGCTAGCTAAATGCTCTAGCCTTGCTTAGGCAGCTCCCCCTAGCTATGTGTAGTGTAGCAGTGCGCGCGCATGTGCTTAGCGTAGCCGTGCATGAACTAACAGCGCTCGCCAGTAGACAGATTGTTAAGCCTGCACTAAAGAGCGTAGCAGAGAGGGAGCTCTTAGATAAGAGAAGCAGATAAGAGGTTAGTGCTGCTCTGCTTCTACCTTTGCTACTAGGCTGCTGCGTCTGCATAAGTGCGGATAGCAATTAAGCAAGTAGTGCTATAGACCGCCTCCTAGGCTTGCAGCAAGGCAACGCAGTCCTTCTTTCTATAGTTGTAGCAGGAGGTGCTGCTAAGATGGTAGGGGATAAGCTGCAGAGGCACAGCAGACCTGCAGCGCTAGCAGAGCAGAAAGCTGCCATTAGGGTGGGCAATGTAGGTAACAAGGGCAAGGAGGCGCGCTGCCTAAGCGCGCTGGAGCGCTGATAAAGCAGCTGCCATTCATTTAGAGAGAGCAACTTTTCCTCTCTTTAGTTAAAATAAGAGCAGCAGAGGGGAGAGAGCGTAGAGCAGAGTAGTAAACAAAAGGGGGCGCTAGCGCGTGCTAGTCTAGAGGCTAGCGCGCAGAAGAGAGGCGTGTTTATTTGCGCGCACAGATCAAAACACAGCGCAAGCTAAGCTAAAGGGAAGCAGGGGCTAACTTAAAGTGAGGCGGGCAGGTTTAGCAGGGCGAAGCAAAGAAGCAGAGGCAGATTGTTTTGTTAATACACTCGCAGAGTCAGACTATTCTGTGCGAAAAGGTTGTTGTGTCAAGGTAAACTTCGCTGCAAGAAAGAGGGCTTATACTTGCACATCTTTGACTCAAGAACTACAGAATGATTATTCGGCCTAGCTAGGTTTAGAGAAACTTTATAATTACTCCAGTTGTTAAGGTTCGCAATGACAGCGAGCTTTGCTGAGTAAGTTCATATAGGCAAGTGAACCAAATAATGGTAACCTGAATTCACTACGCCTCATCTTTCAGGCATACCAAATGTTCATCCTCATGTAAGGCATCCCCACCGTTCAGGTAGGCTCTAAGAACACCGGAGTTCCGTGTCTTGACAGCTTCGCTCATCCGTACAATAGCATCAGTAGCCAACTCTTCAATATGTTTCTCGTTCGCTTCTTTCGCCTCCTCTTGAATTTCGTGAAGACGTTTGAGCCAGTACATCAGTCTCCATGGGGTAAATCCAGTTGGTGATCGCTGCCCAAATTCAGATTCCACGAACTTCTTGCCACCCTGGCCAATCGTGCTGGGGCAATCGTTCCACGACACATCTGAGAGCTGGACAAGAACGTGACCAGCTTCTTTAATCCATGCACATGCAGCTGGCAATAGATGCGTCAAGCTAAGAGTCCTGATCCAACGATGTGTGTCCTCATGATCAGCTTCGTCTGCGTGACCAAGATCTCGTACAACCTCAAAGGTAGAAGAGAACAGGACGAGTGCAACCTGGCAGGTTCTGTCTTTGTTGACACGAGTCGACGCCAGTTTGGCTAAGAAGGATGCAAAATTGAGGCGCTGAGCGCCCGACAGGGATGCGCAATTGTTGATCCAGAAGTCCGTCATGTCAGTGGCCAAGAAGGGCAGGTCGTTCCACAGTGTGCCTTCGACTGTTCGTGCGATATCGATCCCGTACAACCCAGACACGGGCCTGGTCAACGGTCCCAACCCCTGAGTGCGGACGATGTTAAGGATCAAGCGGTCCTGGTCGGGTGTATCATGTGCCGTGTGCCGGGCGAGTTGATAGTAGATGTGCCATAGGTTATGTAGGTAGCCTTCAAGAGAGTCTACCCCATCACCTATGTTACAGTATCGATGACTGATAATCCAGGTGAGATTATAGAAGGCTGCTCCCCGGAGTTCGTCGAATTCCCCTCGCGCAGCAGATTCGCGCGCATCTTGCATACTCTTAGCGACGCGGTCTAGGCTGGTGACATCGGGAGGGCCTTTGGGCGAGGGGCCCAGCAAAGCATCACGGAGATGGTGCATATTGAGTTAGCGGTAGGCTTGGTGTTGGAGAAAAGGATTAGTAGAACCAGGATTGGGGACAAAGAAGAACAGAACGTACATGTAGACACAGCTCTAAATCGCGTGGCGATTACCGCTCCCTCTCGCGAGATTGGAGCCGGTCCAGCCTAGCAAGTGATCTTTGTCAGCTTCACGTGCGTGTATCGCGAGCGGTCTGTCGAAACAAAGCCGTCCAATCGGGCTCTGCTGTGTAGCGCTGACAGACGTCATAATCTTTTGATCTCCACAACTCGTTTCTACGGTCCCCACCGAAACACGTCAATTGATGCCACTGGCTCGCCGTATCGAGTGCAGTAGCGGGTTTGTATACAGCGGCTATACTGGATACCATAAGAACGTCCTTCGACTTCACATCCCTTCTATTCGACACCCCGGTTCTGGCTGGGTGTTGTTGTTGTGAAGATCGATTCCTTTACTGGGCAGAATCTACCTAAGTGGCTATCACTCCAACCGGTACTTCTACGTCACTCTCTTGCGCAAGCATGCTCTTGTCGCAGGATGACTGTCGAGATGCTGATCACTATCACTGGTATCCACTTTACTCCCGTCAGTGAGGCTGGCGAAGGGACGGTTCTACGTCCTTGTTAGGCGAGGTCCTGCCGTTGCTAGCGGTTGCGGCTCCACGCGGCTGTGCGCTGCGCAACACTATTCTGTGCCGCCCACTAGACAAGGGTCAACGGCCCCGCCCTTCCTCAAGCCGACGGACACAGTAACCACTAACAGCTAGCGTACAACCTTAGCGACGGATAAAACGGCAGGTTAAGTCGTGCACTGCGTGTATAAACCCAAGCTGTTCACTCTAGCATTTGCAATGCAGGGACAAATGTCTATTTTGTATGTCCTTTCGCAATGTGTAAGAGTATGCTAAAGAATAAGCATTTACTATTGTTGAAGCTAGCTTGGTTGTGGAGTAAGATCAACACTTCCCTTGGCTTGTGCAACATTGTTCCTCGGCCTATTCAGCGTCTAGTCCTCCATGTCAACCAGGACTAATCTCCTACAGCCTCGTACCAGATCCTACGCTAAGACACCCTTGCTTTAGCGCGTCCGCTGTTCCTTTCTCTCTTAGCTGAGCTTGGTTGAGCTTGGTTGAGCTTGGTTGAGCTTGGTTGAGCTTGTTGTTGCGATGTCGCCCGTCACGGGAAGAAGCCCGCTAGCTGCGAGTTATTCAAGGTAGCGCTGATGCTCTTCATAGACGCCTCGCGGGAAGAGACACTAAAAACAAAGGCTTTTACCATCCCTCTCCCTACCCTTGTCATTTGTCGCATAATTGTAAACGTGCTCTACAGGTAGTTTTTGTGCGCTTGTAACGCGCACTATTAGCCTTATTAAGCAGCCACGCGCATGAGGTTATTGAGCCACGTAGAAAAGCAATCTTCTACTTTTTGAGCCCCGTCATGTTAGGTCCTCACCTGCTTCCTGGTGCGGAACTGACACTGACCCTAACACCAAAGCCTGCATATCAATACACCATGTATTGGTAGGTAAATGGCTGGTACTCCACTTAGTCTCCTGGCCCGTTGATGTTCATTCTTTTGGAGCTTCTTCCCAATCGCTTACGCACAACAACGGATCCTGAGACGTCCTAGACTTACTTGGTGTGAGACCTACCCATCGCGAGTGGAGACTGCAAGCCGTGTATATGTTACGTCGGGATCAGAATTGCGTGATATGTTCTGGATTGAAATGCCTTGTTAGTCTGTGTAGATGAATTTTGTAACAGTTCTTTAGTAGTGATAATACGACATCCGCGACTAGCCAATATTGTGGTAGCATGATGAACAACCCGCCACCGCTACAACTCCTGCATCTCTCACTAGAACTATTACAAGCCTGGTGTGATGTTGAGTGAGGGGTCGGCACTTCTGACCTACGGCTGCTTGTTCTAGCGCTACCAAAGGGAGAATCATGCCAAGACAGTTGTTTCCTCTTACCTCACGCTCTATCTCAGCATGCCCCACAACACTTCCCATGTCACAAGTTTTATTTCCTTTAAGTAAAATGGGCGGTTATGTCTGGGAATCTACTGTAACCCTGTGTCTAAGCTACAACGCTGTAGTCTTCACATACACTACTCATACCTGATACCGCAGTGGAGTAATCCTGCGTGATATTCTCTCCCTCTAAGCGCCCGTACATATGTGGAGACTTGCATAGGCGCGTTCGACGATCTTATATGCCCTCATATTAGGGCTGCGCACTTGCTAATGTATCCACAGCCCCTGGTAGTGACGTACTCAACTACAAGACAACAGTTACCATCCTATCGCTAAGGCATCTCTTTTACTCAAGCGCAAGGCGACATGTTACATAACAGCCTGGGTGCCTGCAGTACCGAACAGCCTTCGGCTTCCATTGTCTATCGATCCATTATGCCATTACTTCGACTTCGGTACAAACCCATTTTGACACGAGTGTGCTTTCTGCGTCATTTGTCCGGTACATCATGGGAGCACTCTCTGCGGAGCAAATGTCGGCAGCGGAGGCATATGGTGACGAGTCGGATGGGGGGATGGGATGGTCGTCCCCGAGTACGATGTGCATTGAGGACCATTTGCCAGTAGCGGTATATCGCCAAAGTTGGTGGATGACCTGGAAAAATGGTGACTGCTGGCGTAGACTACGATACAAGAGATCGAGGAAGCCAGATCAAATAAAGAGGGGGCGGAGACGACACTAGCATCAATGGGCTTTAATCGCTATTCTTGCGTTGACATTTCTTGTCCTTACCGCAGGCATGTATGTCATCACAAATCCACCTTCTCATACACATAGCTGACTTTGCATAGCGTATACTCATCTTTAGTTGCCATACTGCTCCACAACCTCAAGCCACCATCCAACCACAGCGGTCTTCGGCATATCGTTCAGGACTGGAGGGCGCCCGATACCAACGCTACATATGAGTTTGCATGGCGAGACGACTTTAGCTGCGATATCGTACCCAAAAATTGCCACTCGCATAACGACTACTGGCGGCCCGTGCCGCTGTATAGTGCGCTCGCGGTGGGGTGTGTGAGTGTGGAAGCAGATGTGTGGCTGGCGGAGGACGGTGAGCTACTTGTGAGTCATTCGTGGAAAACCACTACGCAAGCGCGGACATTGAACAGCTTGTATCTGAAGCCTTTATCAGGGATCTTCAACAAGCGGAACGTTTCTCAGGCTTCGGTCGAAGATAGAGAGGTTGGCATCTTTGATGCAGATTCGAATGTCTCTGTCGTCTTGTTGATTGACTTCAAGGGTGACGGGCATGCTATCTGGCCAGCTCTTCTTGCGCAGCTGCAGCCTCTTCGGGACAAGAATTGGCTAACGTACTATGACGGCGAAAAATTGTATCGCGGACCGCTTACTATTGTTGGCACTGGTAACACACCTATGGAGCTCGTCCAGTCGAGACTGACAAACAGCTTCGTATTCTTCGATGCCCCACTTGCATCTGTTTCCGACACCACGTACAATTACACGAATTCTTATTACGCCAGCGCGAAACTGGAGAATGCTATCGGAAAGCTGTGGTCAAATCGACTGAGTACCGAGCAAGAAGAGACTCTGGGGAAACAGGTCAAAACGGCGGAAGAGAAGGGGTTGAAGAGCAGATACTGGGATACTCCTGGGTGGCCGATAAGTGTGAGAGATATGCTGTGGTTCAAGCTTACAGAGCTCGGCGTTAGAGTACTTAACGTTGATGACTTGACATCTGCTACGGAATGGAATTGGCATCGGTGTGTTGTTGCAGGTCTGACGCTTTGTTGAAGGGGCCGGAACAATTCTTCTACAGTTGAATGATTCGGAGAGTGTAGGTACTATGACATGTAGAGGTAGATAGTATTGCGTAGTAGCTGGGATGTACCTTCGCATCTATCTCCGAACTGTAATGACATCTCGACCTACTCAATGCTTTTGTAACATGAAAAAGTCTATGACCCCCCCCCCCCCCCCCCACTCTTTGAGTTTGGGTAAAGAAACAAGTCATTTACCCACCAATACACGGTGTATTGATATGCAGGCTTTGGTGTTAGAGTCAGTGTCAGTTCCGCACCAGGACGCAGGTGAGGACCTAACATGACTGGACCAAGGATGTGATAATCACGCTTCGGTCTCCGTCATCAGCAGCTCCCACACCAATCATAGCTTCGCCGGTCTTGCCAGCCATTTTATCTTTCTTGTTGGAAGTAGCTTGCCGCTGTTAACAATAATAACTTCATTCAAATCGCAGTGATTGCCTCCTGGATGCGCGAAGACTCTTTGAACACATCCGGCCGAGGAATTGGAAGTCCAGGTTCGAAGGCGTAGCGTTCTCCTTGACTTGCCTCCCGCTGCTCCAGATGTAGATCAAAGAGATCAACACGAACTTCTTGTACAAGATGGGAAGTCCCGTTATGCTTCTTGGACACGATCCTGTCCGTTTGGGTGTTATGATTTGCGTGGTCTCGGTGTTGAGTATCCCTCTCTGAGCTTTCGGGCTACTTGAGATTTACATCATGCTCCATGGCTCGTGACTCGTCAAAGTATGCGGTTCACAATCACTATTGCAAACACGTCGTTCATAGTGCCGACCGATGTTGAGATCGCGATCTCCATACAGACATTTATTGGAATACACCTCGTATGGTGGACAGTTCTACGAAGGTTTCACGCAGTCTATGAGCAGAAAGAGCTTATAGTACTGCTGTTTCCATCTTGGCAAAAACGAAGACGCTCGTGCACAACTGCGATACTCGGGTTTTGCGCTGTTATGCTCAGCACGTAGTTTGACTGACTTTTCGGTAATTGGAAGGTAGGACATTTGTATGAGATTTGATCGAATACTTCCTGGATTGAGATTGCTGGTCTCAATGGGTTGCCATGATTCTCGCAGTGCGATTACGGCGTTATTGATAATGCGCGGTCTCAAAGACTCTGATGAATTACCAAGCATTCCAACAAGTGCGGTTCATTGATCACTGCCATAACCTTTCCTCAAAATCTGGGTGTAATTATTGGAAAACTCATTGTGCTTCATATGCAAGGCTGAACACAACTCTCGGTTTGACAAGAGGTGCATGGCAAAGATGACGGGCACTTGAAACAGGAAGGAATCCTCCGCAATGTTTCCCACAGAGAACGGGTTTCCCAGTCGCAGATATCATTCCCTGCGCTAGACTGACGACCCTACACTATCTTTCCTGGATTGAAGCTGGAGCTGCGCTTAACAGAGAGTGAGAGCACCTTACTGACCGGCTCATACGTCGTGGATATCTGCGTCCAGGTGTCACCGAGCGTACGCAACACCGTAAAAGACCAGACGTGATTTGTATGCACGAGTGAGAGCTGATTGCGCTTCGTCTCATAACGAATCTGCTGTTCCCTTCCCCATTGCGGGTAAATTCATTGGTGCCGCTTGTTTCGTGGTGAGCGATACTGCGAATCGGTCTTGATTGAGAGCGGCGATCGCACCTGCCGTCTTCATGGCCCTAAGCTGAAGTCATGAAGAGGATAGAACAATGTCAAAACTGAGAGGCAGCTACCCTTCGGCAGAATGTAAGACGATCGACAGTGCCCAACGGTCCGCGGGCAACGTTGAAGAGTTGACGAGACCTCACACACGCCTGCCGACGGGTCGCGATGCTGAATCAGAGCTGTGCGACCACCGCTTCTGGGAATGAGAGCTGCATAGAAGACAATGATCATCGGCATTTGGGGGAAGAGAGGGTGGTGTGCATACGATGATATCGATAGATACAAAAGGCAGTCCAAGATGCAGTGACATGCAAGTCGTTACTTCGTTACCTCGTTACCAGAACACCATAATAGTAGGTAGTCACCATGTAAGAAAATCGCCATAGCCTCCTTCGCGGTTCAGTGCGCATGCGCAAGAAGAAGTGCTACCCCGCGGACCACGCGTACTATCGGTAGGCAGGACTCCGTGATGATGGCGGGCAGATTGTCCGCCTTCAATGCCCAAGGCTGTCGAGACGGTGTGTTCCTCCGACGTTGTCATAATTACGGGCTGCGGCGAAAATTATTGAAGTTCGATACCGGAGGAGAACAGCTGTGAGATGCTCATAGGGAAAGTCGGGCCTGACAGTTACGCGCTTGCCAGACATCGAGCGGCTCGTTCGACGTCCTCTCCCGCCTGCCCACAGCCCTACACCCACCCTTCCCTCTCGTTACACCCCTCATGACACGCTCGACGCAGCCGCCTGGCCACCCTACCTGTCGCACAATCTCCTGCTCCTCAAGTCTCCTTACCGCCGCTCTAGCGATCTGTCTGATACGCTTCGTGGTTTTATCCACCTCATCGTCCACTGCCCGTCTTACTTGGTCAATTATATCACTCACAATGTTCTCACACTCATCGTCCAAGTCATGCCTCACTTGGTCAGTCGTATGCGCAACCGCCCGCTCAAGCTCCATTATTCCCCTCTCAGTGATCTCGTATAGCTCCGCCTTCTTGTTGTCAACGTCCTCTTCGAATTCCATTTCAGCGGTCTCGCGTTGCGTGCGCGTGCGGCTCAAAGCACGATCTTGTATATCTTGCATCTGCGGCCGCAAATAAGTAAGAAGATGCGGAATAAGCGCCGCGCCGGCGGCTGTGAGCTGCATCTTTGGAAAAGTGGACGCATCAGAGTCGAAGGAGTTTGTGTGGGGACTGGGGGCGGCGAAGACGCTAGGCAGGACGGCGGTGAGGGCGGCGGGTAGGAGAGCGGCGAGGGCGGCGGGTAGGACAGTGGGCAGTTCGCGATCGACAACATGGCGAATGGCCTGGGTCTGGAAATCCGCCTCTGAGTCCGGCTTGGCATATTCGGGCGGCGAGGAGGCGACTTCGGTCGGAGACGGGGCGCTGGAGTCGTGGAGGATGGCGCGTTTGGTCGGTGGAGGCGACGAGGTTGAGCTCGACACTGCTTGGTTAGCTGAAGGCCTCCAGGCTGTCGTGTGGATACGGCGCTCACCTGGTCTTTCGCGCTTATTCGATGCCTCTGGAAGAGCAGGTGCCGGAGCAGGTGCAAAGTGCGTCCAGTCTTTCACCTCCCAGTCCCTGGCAAGGTTCTTGGCGAGCGGGTAGCCAGCGAGGCTCAACTTCCCTTTGACGAGACGCTGGATCGACGCCTGCTGAACATCAGAGAGCCACTTGTAGTCGAAGACAAGGTGTACGATTGTAGCTTTGGCAAGCTGCACAAGCTCACCAAAAGCGATCACATCGGCGTGAGTGGATTGAGGCGTCATGACCTGATCCAGAGGGCACCAAACTGGAGCAGGTTGCTTGAGGTTCAGCGTCATAGTGGTGGTTTCAGGCTCCGTGTGCCGAGCAAGTTCCTCTAGCCGGTCATTGGGTATGTGTACGGGTGCAGAGTTAAGGGCAGCCGGGTGACGGTTACGTTGGTTGTCAGCATCGTACTGCACCACGAACACCTGCTCTTCTTCGGCGCCCTGCAGATTTACTGGAACATGAAGCGCAATAGAGAGTTGCTTTTCGAATTTTTTGAATATGCGCATATAACACACCATTGAGAGGGGCTCGTGTGTGAAGTATGCCAGCACGGGCACGCCCGGCCTCGGTCTTGCATTCGTCATGGCTATCAGTACGCAAACAGCTCTATGATACTTACCAAAATCCCCCTTGCAGCGACTCACTGGAAGGGAACCCGCCCGCCCAGGCTTCTTGCGAGCGAGCAGCCTTGACTCGTGTTGTAGCAGCAGATGCCCGCATCGACCGCTGCCGTGCTTTGTCCGCGCGCCGGAGCAAGCCTGAGAACCTCCCCCCAGACGGCCACCGGCCCGACGCCTGTGCTGTGCGGAGTCGCGCGACGCAGAGACGCCGAGTGTTTGCCGCCAAGGGCCTACCAGGAGGATGGAGGACTGAGTCGAACGAGCGGGTTGCGGAGTCGGCGGTCGGCAGCGGCTTCGGAAGACGTGTGCTGTGTGTCGTGATGGTGTTGGATCGCATGCAGAGCGCTGTCGATGTGCGGTGTTGTGCGGTATTGTGCGGTGTGGTGCGGTGCGTTGTGTATCGTGCGGAGAGATAAAGATATAGGTGGGTGGTGTTTGAGGCGCGGAGAGAGCTTGCTGAGGTGGCTGGGAGCAAGCGTGCAAGCGCGCACGCGAAGGCAATCATCGCCGCGCCGCACGTGCTCGCGCGCGCACGTGATTGGCATCTTAGCGGCGTTTGTAGACGGACTGCTGAGGATCCGCCGCAACACCAAAATCGAGCAGCATCACCGACTCTCTCGCACCTTGAGTACAACTCTGAAGGCAGTGAACTTGCGATTAGCTGAGTCGGCTAATGCTAACAGTGATTTTGTCCTGAATGGGTAGCGCATGCATCCCAGGCCTGAGAGAGAACAAAGCGTAGACAGGCTCTCGCTTTGCGCATCCTCATGACCACGGGGGCGCCCAGCGTCTGCTTTGGTAGTGACTATGCTCGGCACGGGCTAGCCGGCTCGCCGAAGATTAGCCGCAGCATCAAAACTTCTTGGCTCAGAGATTGCCCACAAAGCCGACGTTGTTGTCGCCAGTTGTCCAAGAGAAGCGTACAGTCTTGTGTGAAATACCCAAGCATAAGCGCTCGGCCTGCTTCTCTCGCTCTCCAGATCGTTAGAAAGGTAGATCATCGACAGGAGCCATGTAAATCAAAGGGCGGCAGAAAGCTTTCGTGCGGCAGCAGCCGTCAGCTCTCGAGATCCACGGCCTCGTCGCTCTTGCATCCCCAAGCTCGCCGCACTCTTGCGCGTGCCTGGTCTAAGTCCTAATGCCGTCGAAGCGCATTCTCCGCGCAAAGCTGCTGATTGCTTCTGCAGTATCAGATATAGACGAGATTGTCCGAACGCGCTGCGTCTGCTGCACACATGAGAGTCCACGTTTCACTCTCCCGTCCGAACGTACCGTCATGGTGGTAGAGTGATCATGAATGCTGACAATAGCCTGATAGCGTCGTCCTGATGCTGCAGCACGACAATTAGTGCATACGCCTCGGTGAGCAATATAGACGCCAGAGCTCACCCATTGGCTGTCGAAGAGAGTTCGTGTACCATCATGGAAGGAGCGCCAGCCCCAAGGAGGAGCACCTGCACTCCATGCTCCCAAAGAACGAGCAGGCGCGCCTCCCTTAATGCCACAACGAGGCCCACATCCTCCTGTCTGCGATCGGGCGCATGTAGCGCACACGGTCCAAAACACTCCTGCAACACACCTTCTGCCTGTCCTGTGCTCTAACAAAGAACAGGTCAGGTCTTTCTCTTCTCTTCTCGCCATTCCACTCCCTTCCAGTCATCTTTCACGCTTACCGCCGCCATGAAGTGCACACTGTATGCGCTTCACGTCAACGTCAGTGCTGCTGCCTTGGCGCAAGCATTTGTCGCCGTTCCTCGCAACTGCGTAGGCCGTGAGAGTGCCCATTGCTTCTCCGTTGTGCTGACATCCAGCAGTATCGCCTTCTTGTGGATGCGAGTCTACACAATATCATCATCAGGAACACAACGTCAAGTTCTGTTTACCAGCAAGAGGTACAGTCGTACTGGTCCGTGACGGCGCGACTGGAGCACGACTGCTTTGTTCAACCAGAGAACACGGAGCAGGTATCATGTATCTTCAAAACATTGAATGATGAATCCAGATGCCAATTCGCCGTGCGAAGCGGTGGCCACTCATCCATCCGCGGCTGGCACAACATTCATAATGGCGTGACCATCGATCTCTGTAAGTGGCCTTCCTTCTTGCAGTCGGATTCCCGCTGAAGAACATGCAGCGAGACTGAACTTCACGCTGTTTGACGAGGGCTCAAACCTACTCAGCGGCGGGCCGGGTGTCCACTGGCAAGCTGTGTACGAGTACGCCGAATCGCAGGGCATCATGGTTCCTGAAGCTCGACTTGGCGAAGTTGGTGTCGGCAGTCTGCTGTGCGGCGGAGGCCTGTCCTACCACATGCACGAGAAATGCCTTGCTATGGACAGCGTGAAGAAGTACGAGGTTGTGCTTGCTAATGGTACCATCGTCAAAACGAGCCAGGAGGTCAACGCTGATCTCTGGTTGGCCTTGAAGGGCAGTCAGTGTACGTTCGCCATCGTCACCCGTTTTGACCTGGAAGCTTTCCCGGATCCAAAGCTGTGGGGTGGCGTTCTCAGCTATGCCAATTCCGCTGAAACCACCAGCAAGTTCGTCACGGCCCTGGAGAGAGCATCCATTCACAAAGGTTGCAATGCACTTAGTGTGTGGAAGACACGATGAGTTGCCTATCTCGCTAGCTCCTTAGCTTATATATATCTTATAGGTATGCTGCAGGTGTAAGGTAAAATCCCGCACACCTATGCCCTGCCCCTTGCATCTATAATAGAGACACTGCACCAAGCCTAGTGTCTTAATCTTGGACCTAATATAACTCTTAATATAATCTAGGTAGCTAGTTTTATTATTAAACTGCAAGAATATTTCTTAGCTAATGCAAAATAGACAATGTTATAGAGTAGCAAGGAGGCTGTCTATTATAATAGGTTTATATATAATGCTTAGCTTGTTAACATATTAAAGCGTATACAACTTCTAACCTATCTCGCTAGTCTTTTAGACGCTATATTAAAAATAGAAATTTGCTCTAGTTAGAATTGTTGCAGTTGTATATATGTTGTAGCATAATAGAAGGTGCTATTGCAGATTAATTCTGCCTGCAGTTATGTAACTACAGTTGTTTTAATAACAACACAAGGTTATATAAAGGAGATGCTTGCTTATGTAAGCAGCTGCAGCGTCTAAAGTTAGGTGCATAGAATCTATATAGCTGTTCTATTTGCATAAGTATCTTGTTCTGCAGTTATTCTGCTAGCTTAAATTCTGCTAGCTTATTTTTCTATAATTGCGTGCATTTTAGTAAGTAATACTTAAAAGGAATGCTTCTTTTGTTAGCTACTGCAGAGACAAATAATTGCTACCTATACTTACTAAGGGAGGCAGATAGCACAATGTAGATAGCTGCTGTCTAGGGCTAGACTAGTGTTAGTAAAGAATAGTTTAGGCGCTGCTAACTTTGCAGCTTTCTTAAAAGCTAAATTAGCATTAAAAATCTAACTAGTTCCTGCGCAGTTTCTATAAAGGCAAGATATAATTTTACGTCTTAGTTTGTTATATTTAAGTTAACAAGTGTCGTGGAGCATACGGTCCTACGGAGCATCTCATCACATAGGCTTACGATCACGGAGCCTGTGAGCGCACGGCCACAAGCTCCCGTACAGGGCGGAGCAGGCGATACTATATTCCGATGCTCCTCTATATAGACTCAGCCACTTGGTCTTACTACGAAACCAGTGGTCCAATTCATAGATCACCTGAACATGCTTTGAGAAGCTCCCTACTCCTCCACAACAAGTAACTGCGTTTAGAATAGCGTGGGCTTAAGGCTTAGAGCAGGAATCCTCCTCAGCACTAGTGCTTTGCGAGTTTAGGGAGTAAGCAACAAGCTTATAGTAGAGAAGCTCCTACACATTGCAACTCTAAGATTGGCTAATAAGGATTGCCTAAGACTGCTGTAAGAGATGCTGGACCTATCTGATTAGATGCAATAGCTTATGCCTGTGGAAAGTTAGCTCTAAAGCTAGTTGTGCAAGGGCTAGGTTTATACGTCACTTTTCTTGTCTTATAGTATATTTAATGTCTAGTTGCATTGCAGTTTAGAATCTAGGATTATTTGTCCTATTAATTTAAGCCGGCATTATTTTGCACAAGGCTAGACCCTTTATAGAATATAACAACAATACTCTTAATCTTGTGCTAACCTGCCTTAAAGGGGCAGACTAATAGCCTTAGGGCGCACTTGCAGTACACCCTATGCTGGCTAGGTAGGTACACAAAAGCTTAGAAGATCCTAGGAACTACAGATGCTATCTAGGGCACTGTAGGCTAATGCTTTAACTAAGAAAGAGTTATTGCACATGCTTTTAGGTTATTAGAACTAATAGCCAGAACTATAGTCTGTCTGCGCGCTTTTAAGTCCTTTAATTTTACATGCAGGATGCTACTAGGCGTACTATTCTAACTACTTTGCTTCTTTCTTATAATTGCTTAGCTTTAGTTGACTATTAAGGAATTCCTTTAGATCTCTTGCTTGTTTACTGCTAATATTAGAAACAATACGCGTCGCATTAGCTGCGCTTGCACTTAACAATAAAATGCTTTGTGCACGCCTAAACACCTATACTCTAGATCCTAAGAATAGTCTCTCTAACAAAAACGCCTAATAGGTTGCTGTTAGGACTAAATCCCTTCTAATTACAACTGCAAAGGGGCAATTAACTAAGTAGACTAATAGAAGGACCTAAAGCTACGTAGGCACCTTTGCCTCTAAACTCTGCGCCTATATACTCTCTGCGCTAGCAGACTAATGTTTAATCCTAGGAAGTAGCTGCAGAGATATTAGCAAAGAACACTAAGATAGAGATAGCCTGTTAGACAGCAAGTGGTCTATCTTAGAGTTAGAGACTGCTAAAACTAAGTCTTTCTATTAGCGCGATGTTGCTAACACAGAGGCTAGATATACTTATTAAAGATTATAAGCTGTAAAGTATTAAAGAGCAAGTAGTCTGTACCTGTAACTATTTAAGCTTTCTCTTCTATTGTTAATCTAGCAACAAACGCCTAAGCTTTCTCGAGAGCTGCACCCTAGCTGCCTGATCCACAAGTCTAAGGCGAGGGATACATGGGAGGACATGTCCCATACTAGGTGTGCTTAACGTTAAATTAGGCTACAACAGCTGTGGCGTGCGCAATCACGCGTAGTGCTCGTACCATCTTAGGTCTGCGGTAGAGCTGCTACTGGCAGACAGCGTCTCTGCTAATAGGAGATAGAGGTGCATTAATAGAGTCTTGCTAGTCTTATATTACTTTAGTGGTGCGTAGCTAGTGCCTACAGGGTCTACTCAACACGCACTAGGCATCCGCCAGGCTAACGCTGAGCAGATGCGACTTGTAACCAAATTCTTATTGTATCAATAATAGACTGTTGCACTGCGCCTGTCTTCTTAGACCCTACTCTTTGGCATTTAAGCTACGTGGGAACTACTTAGGATAACATAAAGTAGTCAACTAAGGATAACAACTTGCTACCTAAAACACCGACATAAGCCACTAGTAATGCAAAGAAGACTACATAGGGTTGTTGCAACACAGAGGATGCAAGATAGATAGTTTACTTAGAATTCTTGTCCTAGCTATTGTCAGCACCTGGGCTGACAATGGGGCTGAACAACCCACAAGTCCCCGTGCGGGGTAGTGGAATAATATATTAGCTGTCCCTGCCCTATACTAGGCAGGCAGCGAACAGTCTATACTTAATAAATAGACTTTTTAGTTGTTAAGACTATCTTGCCTTAGTGTTTCTACTAAACCTCTCTATATCTACTTTCTTAGTTCTAACATTCTGTTCGCTCCTATACTAGAGAGGTAAAGGATAGAAATACAGGATAAGCGCAGCCTTAAGTCCTCTAGTCTAAAGGCTGACACTAGAGCTATTTAATACTTAAATATTTGTAATAATAGAGAATACATACCTATTATAAACTCTAGAGATCTAAAATTCCCTATAAGATAGTGTCTAACATACTAACTCCACAGACACCGCAAGCGGAGCACAAAATCAGCCCTAGATGGCTAGAGCATCGCGAAATAATGCACAACGACCTACTATGGCCTATAATAGCCCTCTAGAAGATAACTTAGACTAAGAGCTAAGAGAATTGGAGGCGTAGCATAAGAAGGCTACAAAGCAGGAAAAGATAGCTTGCCTTTAAGCAGCTTAAGCAAAATATAACGCAGGTAACATACAGGCGCTTTAACTTGTCGCTAACAACTTCTAACTAGCTACTTTAATTTCTCTAGCTCCTACTTTAAGCTTACTACGCCTAGAACTGCTATATATGTTTACAAAACGCAACTATGTAGATTTTAACTGCTAGAAGTATAACTATAAGTAGTATTTTAATAGACTGCCTGCTAACTTCTTATAGAAGTAGTAGTGTGGGGGGGGAGTTGTGCTCGATGCTTTGGGTGGGTAAGTTGTTGATTGATTCTCTCTACACTCCGAGCCCAATGAAGTATTGCGCTTAGAGATTAGTCACGTGTCAGCTAGACCCCAATAAGCTAGAGCCTCATTGGGCTCGCCATCACGTGCCAACTACTTCACCCTACCACATACCTCCCTTACCTAAGAGCTTAGTTCTATTAAGCTTACTGTTAACATCACTTACTGCTTTATAACTTCCCTAATCGCCTCTCTAACAAATTATTAGCTAGCTGCTATGCTACTCCGCTGCGCTTATGCAGGTATTAGTTACTACTAAGCCCTATGCTACCTGTGCAAACACTGCAACTCTACTGCGTCTAAGCCTTACCTCCCCCTTACCTAATAGCAGTCTAGTCTCTCTGTTACACGCTACTAACAAGTGCAACTCTAGCACTACATTATTAACTCTTCTCTTTACAGCAAACTAATAACACCTTAGGCCCTGCGTTACTAGCGTAGCAGCCTCGCGCCCTATAAACGCAAACCGTAGGTCTGCGTAGCTGTTGCACGCGAGCCCCCTAAGCGATCTAATAAGAGCCTAGGGACTAACCCTTTGAAACTTAACTCTAGCCACGCATCGCAAACGACTCTCACTACCTAATGCTCTGCCTTAGCGCAGAGCACACGTGGGAGCAGTCTAGTAAGAGCGAGCCTGGAGGCTCTGAGGGCATTTAAGTAGCCTTTAGACTAGTTTTCTCTATTCCTTACAACACACACTTCTATACTCTTCTTAACCTCTACTTTAACACTTTTTTAGGCCCTAATCTTTAATTTAGCTCTGCTAATTCTTCCTTTTCTTATTCTTTGTTATGTTCTAGACTAGTGCTAACCCTAACCTTTAAGGCCGCGCTGTTAAGATAGATCTATTAACTCTAACGCGTTGTGGAGGTGCCCTAGGCCGCGGCGGCTGTGGCAGCAAGAGAGGTAGTGGCCGTAGCAGTGCTTCTCCATCCCCATCACCATCACCTAAGAAGAAGAAACCTAAGTCTTCTACTCGCACTTTTATAGATGCTAGTAAGCCCTCCTCTTCTCTTGCCCCTAATGTCTTATTAATGTCCTTAGTCACTCTCTTCCTTTATCGCAATATAACTAGCAAACTTAGTTACAACATTGCTAAAACTTTAGCCTAGCTTAACTCTAACAACGTGCGTCTTCTAGACCTCTTTTGTAATATTGCAGCTGCGCACTAGCGCGTACAAGACAGCACTTCTACTATTAGTTAAGAACCTTTTTACATCCCCGCTAATGCCTAATGGTTTCCTAGAGCTAGTCCTCTCTTCTATTACCTGTACGTCGGCATACGACAGAGTGCTCCTAGAATCAACCCATCGACTCTTAGCACTGCCGCCAACTACTAGCGCTTCCACACTCTAGCTATAGACTATGGCGAGGCCAACAGCTCTATAGTAAGCCCTTACTTAAACTACCTATCCTTCTTTCTTCTTGCCCTTGTCCGCGGCGGCATTTGCTATACTGTTACTAACAACAATAATAACCCTAACGCTGTTTGCAGCCTCTGCAGAGGTAAGAACAAGCCTTGTGTTTAGGTTAGTAACAACAAGTAGATCTACTTTAAGCACAAGTGTACTAAATGCTTTAGTTATTTAGATAGGAAGTGTATTTTTAGTAAGTTCTAATAGTTTCTTAGTTCTCTTCTTTTACTTTTTTGCTAACTACTTTATAAATAGTCCTTGCTTGCGAAGTTGCTTCTAAGAGCTTGCTGCTTAACGCCTCTTCTAATAACACCGCGGACACCCCTAACAAGCTAACTAATTCTAAACAATTTAAAGCTAGCAGGTTGCTTGTTAGGGAGGCTAAATATAGGTTAGAGAATGCTATTAGAGGCTTGCATATCTATAACTTTAGTAGCGATTGTGGCGAAGAGTTTGTCCTGAAACAGGACTATGTAACAAACTTTAACGTCCTTTAACGCTTGCCTAGTACACCTTAGCCTTTTTAAGACATTCTTGCTACCCTGCCTAGGACCCTAATTACTCTCTAAGTTAATAGAATCTTCCCTCTATCCTCCTCTTCTAAGGCTGCCCCTTCTTTAAACAATAAACAGGCTATTAGCAACTTAGCTTATAAGCGCAATTGCATTCTTAAGTCTAAGGACCCTAATAGTCTATCGCGTAGTAGCATAAGTTAAATAGACAAGAAGGGTGCCTTCTCTCCTACTACTTTAGAGCAGACTTGCCGCAGCACCTCTTCCTAGGCCTAGGCTTCTCTAGAACTTTGCAAGGCTATTATGCTTAACTCTTCTCTAGTGCCTTCTAATAGTTCTTAGGGCAGCTCTGCTGCTAGCTCTTGCATATCCTCTAGTCCCGCACCTTAGACTCTAACTTATTTCTAGAGCGCTTCTCGCACTTTCTTAGGCATGCACTCTAGGCATCCTTTAGGGCTTATTAGGGCAATGCACCTAGGTTCTCTTCTTGCGCGACCTTTCTTAGCGATGTCCCTTAGTTCTAACGGCTTCTTCTACACTACTAAAGGCTCTAGCTCTGCTTAGTTATCTTCTTATTCCTCTGTCCCTGCTGTGCAGCCTCTGGCCTCCTCCAATGTCTTATTGACAGGCTTACCTGCTGCCTCTAAGTCTAGACACCCTTCCCTTGCCAACTAGAAGAGGCCTAGCAGCTACTATTAGCATAGTTCTAGTAACACGCCCTGCCTGCTAAAGAATAGTGCTAGTAGTAGGGGTAGTTATGGCACTTCTATAGATAAGCTTCCTTGTGGTAGAAAGAGCGGTAGTAGTTGTAGTAGCAGTTCTAGGGCTGTTACTTAAGCGCCTAATAGGGCATTAAATATAATAGTTAGTAGTATATTGCAGGAGCGTGTTTATAATAGCCTTAGTAGCTTTCTTATTTTTGTTTTTTTTTTTTTTTTTTTTTAATTTTTAGAGACGCTGTAGAGCATAATATCTTAGTGTGTGCTCTTAGAGGAGACAGCTACCTAAGCACATATATAGATATTAAATATTCACTTGCGTAGCATCTTTTATAAACAAAGAGTAGTGTGCTCTTTACAATCTCTTAGCTAATAAAACTAAGATAGTTAGTTCTACTAAGCTCTCTTTCTCTCTAATAGAGTATTGGCTGCCCCTTAGGCAATGTTGTTTTTTTTAACGCAGTCAATCTACTTATAATTGGCTAGGTTAAAGTTCTTAGGTAGGGGAATGCGGACTTCTACTTATAGGACTAGAATATTCTAGTAGTATTGCAGTCTGCTAGACCTCTATGCTAGGGACTCTTCTGTAGGTATAGATAATTTATTAGATTCCTCTACTGCGGCCTCTAGCTCTACGCTATGTGCTGGTGTTACAGGGTTATTAGTGGCCCTCTAGTAAAACTTTGTTAGCTATTGCCTTGCAAAGGTTGCATATAGCAGCGTGCTATCTAGCTCCTCTAGTAAGTAAGTAGACTTTGCTGTGACGGCCTTAATACAGAAAAGTCCCTTCTATTAAGGACTTAATTTCTGGTTGCGGCTTATGTTAATGTCTCGCAGAATGTCCTAAACTAGTACAAGATCCCCTAGCTCTAATAGCGTGTTGTAGAGGTTAGCTTAAGCATTAAACTAGTCTTTGCTTTTATTGCGCAGCTGAATAGTCTGTTGGACTGCCTTCTGCATTCTGTTGTTGCGATGTTCGAACTGCTTAGCCTTTATAGCAAGAAGTGATTCTGTGTTGCGCACTGTTGCCTAAGAGAGCGTTTGCTATGTTAGGATGCAGAGCTTAATTAGCAGGATTTGTTCTCTTCTATATATAAGGAATATTAGGGTCTCGCCTGTGCTGCGCTTTGTTGTGACTTAATCTGCCTATAATGCCTTATGTAGGTTAGAAGGCTATAGTCCTTTTATCTTGCTAAGTGCTCTAACAAGCTTCTTGTAGCCCCGCTTAATAAGTCTTTGGGCCTGTGGATTGTACGCACTTGTGGTTACCTAGTTAATGCCTAGCAGACTAGCCAAACCCTCTACAAGGCCCTTGTTCTTAGGGCTACTGTCTATAGTAAGTTTTAGAGGTACTCCCTAACGCAGGAATATAACCTCCTTAAAGAACTTGTACACTAACGCAGAGTTATTATAAACTAACGCTTAAGCTTCTATATAACTTAAGAGATAGTCCCTAGCAACTACAAGGAACTTTTTGCTACCTGTAGACTCTAGCATGTAGACAACGTCTATAGTAACCCACTCCTATAGCCTATTAGGGCCCTTAGTTGGGTGCAGCTCCTCCTTAAATTGCTAGGTTTAATAAGTCTAACACTTGCTGTATATCTTTATATACTATTCTATATCGCAGAACATCTTAGGCTAGTAGTACTAATTCTAAACCTTTCTCTAGGTACCTTTGTAGCTTTAGTGCCTACTTTTGTTATATAGCTCCTGTAGAATGTGTAATTAGTTATTAGAGTTGTCTATAACCTTTCTTAGTAGTTAGTTAGGTCCTACAAATTAATAAAGATAACTATTAATTACTTAGAACTGCTAGCTCTCCTATTACAGCCTGTAGATGTTAGCCTTTAACAGGCTATTAGGCACGCGTAATGTAACAAGCTATTTAGCTATGTATTAGAACTATAGAGTTATTAAGGTGTCTAGGACTTTAAGACTAACTGCTTCTATGTTGCAAGTATAAGCTAGGTCCTAGACTCCTATTAGGGCTGTAGAAAGCGTTATTGCCTCTAACTACTTGTTAATAAAGTCTTTAACATTGTTCTTAGAGATTGTTAGCGCTGTCTATTTTAGTAGTTCTAGTTGTTGTAATAGTGTGTCTGCAACTACATTCTTCTTCTTTTTAATATGCTGCACCTTAAACTTCTATATATTTAGAAGTGCTAACTAATAGGTTATTAGGGCACCTAGAAGGTCTGCTGCGCTCCTGTTAAGCTAATTAACTAATATACAGGCATTAGTCTTAACAACAAAGTAAATGCTATAGATCTAGGGCCTAAACTTCTTAAGAGCAAGCAGCATCGCCTTGCACTTGTACTTTCCTAAGTCCTAATTCTGCTCTGCAGTAGACTAAACTCTAGATTCAAAATAAACTAGCCTTTTACGCCCTTAGCTATTAAGTTGCTGCAGAACAGCACTCTAACTTTTCTTACTACTATCTATAGAGATAATAACAGTGCGTAAGAGTTCAGAGTAGTTAATAGACACTAAAGCAGGCGCTAAAGTTAGGCATACCTTTAGTATATCTATAGCTGCTAAAGCCTTAATAGTCTATTAGAAATTAGCATCCTTGCGCAGCAGGTTAAACAGCGGTGCGGAGATCTTAGCAAAGTTGCGCACCTAGACTTAGTAGTACACGCAGAGCCTAATAAATATTTAGACATTTTTTAAAGTTGTATAGGGTAGCTATTTCTTAATCTTTTTAACCTTCTTGTCTACTAAATGCTTTCTATTCTTGTCTACTACGTACCCTACAACACCTATGCTGTTGTAGCCCTAATTGCTCTTAAAACCTGAAGTAGTTGCCCTAGCTAGCTTAAGGTTGCGCAGGACCTTGTTAACGTTAATAATATGCTCCCTAACAAACTACTAGACCCTAGAAATTAATATTTCTCTATTGTAGTTAGTCTTTAGGCTTTTAACTGCAATGTTATCTATGTATAGCATGCACACATGCAGTACTAGGTTCTAGAGGATCTTAGTAACAACCTATATAAACTCTGCAACTAAGTTTGTTGTACCTATTAGCAGCGTGCACTGCTGCACCAATCTATAGCTAGGGGTGAAGAAGGCAGTAAGAGCCTAGCTCTCAGAATAGAGCTCTACCTGGTTGTACCTAGAGAAGAAGTCAATAAGCGATAGGATCTAGCGTCCTGCAAATTTCTTAGAGAACTTATCTAGGTTAGGCGGCAGGTTGGCATCGCGCACTATAACCCTATTAATCTATTAGGCATTGTTAATAAGTTAGTAGCCTTTGTCCTTCTTCTTAACTAGGAACTAGAGGTTGCTGTACCGGCTCTTGCTGTACTTAAGAACCTCTTAATTAAGGCGTTTCTAGATTATTTTCCTAACTTTATTCTAAAGCTTTCTTAGGACTAGAAAGTTGCCCTCTTTCTAGGCTTTGTGTAGAACAGTGTTGATGCAAATAGGGGGGTATATATTATAATGCACTCACCTAGACTTTTTAAAGTTAAAACTAAGAGCTGCTTTGCAATAGTAAAAGACCTTAATAAGTATTTTTTGTTTTTTAGACTATAGCTACTCTGCAATTTTTATCTCTACTAGGTGTTCTAGCGTAACCCTCTTTTTTTGTAGGAAAGGTGCTGTGCAGTCTGCAATAAATTGTTGGAAGCGCCTCTATAACTAGTCTAGGTTTACTAGCTGTCGCGCAGTTGCCTGCTTCTTCTAGTCTATTCTGCCTTCTACCACATAAGGCTAGGCGTCTAATGTGTGCACAGGTAGTACTTTCTTGTCCTTGGTCTTGTACATAGTTGAAACCTCTAGCCTAATAGGTCCCTAGGTAGCTGCATAATTAACCTGATTCTACACTACTTAGGCAGCTTAAATAGTGCGCGTCTTGGCACTGTATAGGTGCATAAGGTTCTGCAGCATCTTTTTAACCTCCTTCTTAAGCCCCTAGTCTGTTGCGACTACAATTATGCTAGCATTGTTCTTAATAACTAGGCCTCCTCCTAGCGTTTGTCTAATAGAGCTTTGGTTATTGAAACACACAAAGTTTGCTGTAGTAGGTATTAGCCTAAGGTCTTCCTTAATAGTGTTGCAAAGTTGCTAGTACTTTACAGGTAGGCTTGTGCCTGCGCGTCTCTAGGGCGCTAGCTTTAGGGCTGCTAATAACACTAACAAGCTATTAGGCACTACGCTAAATATGCTATTAGCGTCTCTGTAGGTTAGCTGCATCTACTATCTATTATTCTTGTCTAGGATTTTATCCCCATAAGGAGCTCTAAGCCTAGCGCTTAGGCTCTAATAGCTTTTAGGTTCACACTAGAATAAGCGATAGAACTAAGCGTGTTGTCTGTGGCTCTAATAAATGTAGCATAAGCTAAGTGGTCTTTAGAATACAGTGTATACTTCATTCTGCTATCTGCGTTGTACTTAAAGGTGTATTAGGCATCTATAAAGAAAGAGTTTCCTAGAATTACTAGATTTAATAGTAATTTAAGAATAAAAAAGTTTATTAAGACTATAATGCTGCTAATTATAACTAGCGCTCTCTAAACTATGCTTGCAAATGTCTTAAATAACCTATTAGCTACCTACATACAGTGGTTCACTATCTCTGCTAGCATTAAAGTAATCACTATTCCTGCTGCCTGCGCAGTTTTAAGCCTTATAGTGTTTAACTCTGCGCCTAAATCTAGCAATGCAGACAAGCAGGCTCTATTAATATCAATAGGAGCCTAGGGACAATCCCTTCGCACATGCTTAAACCTATAATTGCAATTATATTCCTAACGTTCTATTGTAGTGCGCTTACTATCATCTTCTTCTGCCATCATGCTCAAGACTTAGAACATCTAGCTTCGCGGGAGTGCGGGGACTAGGGCCCACAATCTATTAGAACCTAGTTTCTTGCTGCCAGCCCTTATAATAAACTCTTAGTGCGCTTCAACATGCATCTACTTAGGGCAAGAGTAATTATCTAACATTATAATATTGTTAGACTGTAATAACCTACTAGCCTTGCGCGACAGCTTCTGCAGGTTAAGAAGCTCTTTAATATTCTATGCTCTGTAGAACGGCTTCCTAAGGCGCTTCTGCAGTTCTAGGGCGACAGCTAGGAGGTTCTTTAGCAATACTGCAATGGGCGTCTGAAGCACCTGCAGCACTATGTTGTTAGGGTCTATTATAAGAGATTCTAACAACCGCTTCCTAGGAGCATTCTTGGCCTGCAACTTATTAGGCTTTCCTAGAGTTATGTCAATCTCTATCGCTTCATTAAAGCGCACCAACCGCGGATGTACCTAGTTAGTGTTACTAGTCTTATTATTACAGACTGCAGGAGTGTAACCTAATAAGGCCTAGGCTACTGCGTTAGCCCCTAAGTCGCAGGCTAACCTAGACAGGTCTATAATTTTAGCATTGTTTACTATAAGCAAGAGCCCTGCTTGCATAGAATCTTCCTTCTTAAATATAGCTGCTGCTATAGCCTTAGAGAAAGCGTCTTCTCTAATAAGCCCTGCCTCCTCTCTTAAATTACAATAGTAGTAAATTAACGCTAAATTGTTTCTAATAGATCTCTAGGGTTAGTCTAATAGCGCTAATAGGTATATAGTCTAAAGTAGGTTAATCTTCTATCTATTCGCCCTTGTCTAATTCCTGACACTATCTACTATTAACTAAATAATAGACAATCTAGAGACCCTCTTAACTTCTTCCTCTAGAGCCTCTCTTGTGCCCTATTAGAGTTGCTAAAAGTTATTTACAAAGACCTACCTGTTCTTAACTAGTTTCTAATAGTTAGGGCAGTTGTCCCTTGCATGTCCTATTTGCTCACACGCAAAACACTGCAATAACTATTAGAACTGCCTTGCGTTATAGTTCCCGCGCATTATGTTAGTTGCAAAGCTCTATCCTTAGTTCCTATACAGCTGTTGTGCTAGGTATTGCTGTTAGAGGGGAGAGCAGTTGTATGCTAGCGCTTGCATTAACAGCTGTCCTTGTAGTAGGCCTAATAGGCTATTAGGGCGTGCTCCTGCGCGGCTCAACCTTGCCTTAATTTTGTGTTGCACATTGGCGTAGAACAAGAGTTCTGCTTTACAAAGTTTCTAGAGTGCTACTGTAAAGTTTATGCTATTAAGCTTAATGCGGGTGAATTTCTCTACAAAGTTATTAATCTTAGATTGCGTAGGCTTGTGACCTAGGGGCATCTGCACGCTACGCTCTTCTTAGGGTCTTCTAGCAGCGCCTAGGTGCTCGCGCTGCTGCAGAATCTTAGCGTCAAGTTAAGGTGCTCTAAAGGCCTGCAGTGCTAGGCCTAATAGGACGTTAGTGTCCACTGCGTTATTCGCAGTTAACTTCTTGCTAAAAGCTAGATTAAAGGCTTTAATCTCCGCCTCCCTAGATGCGACTTTAGCTAGGAATAGTTCTAGATTAAAAAACTTAAACTTGCTTAGTTAAGTAAGTATAAGTTCAAACTTGTTTAGTACCTTAGTTAGGTGGGCTTTGTTTAGTCCTTTAACAAAGTAGTAACTCTTATACTCTATTAGGACTGTGCCTGCGTTAAGACAGCAGTTAAACCTAGGGCTAAAAGAGTTAAGATACCCCTAAAGGGACAGGTTAGTTGTTATAGAGCATTAGGTATACTAAGCTTTTAAAGACTCCTCTGTTTCCTCCTATTAAGCTTAGTCCTAGCTACAAAAGCGCTTGCGCAGCGCCTTTTAGACAAAAGGCTAATTATTCTTAGCTTAAGTATTAGCAAACTCAAGCATGCTATATTCAATAATGTTGCAATAGTTGTAGTTGCAGTAGCTAAGGAGGCGCAAAATATAGTCCTAAATAGTCTATTAGTAGAACTCTAAGCGCTGCTTAATTTTTTTAAGGAATCTAGTAATATGTTCTCTATTAAATAGAAGAGGGGCGTCTGTGAAAGGCGCATGTTTATTAGTATATATGCGCCTGTTCTCTAGCGCGATATTGCTGACTCCTCCTGCAATAAGTTAGAGAAGCTGTTGGACCTCCTAATTAGCAAGGATATCTATTAGGACTGCTAGGGGGGGGAGGGTTGTTGGGCTGCTCTGCAGGCTTGTTAGCCTGTCCTACTAGCTTATTAGGCAATAGCTTCTAAGAGTTATTTGAGGGAGTGTCTGCACTAGAGGACACAGTTAATTCTGCTAGAGGGTTCTCTAATCCTAAGTTGTTATTAGGGTTGGCGTTGACAAGCTGTTCGAAGATTTAGTAAGACATTTCAAAGTTGCTAAGAAGCTAGTTAAGAAATACTATTGCGAGAGCAAGGCTAGTAATTGCGGTAATACAAAGAAAGGCAAGGGCTTATAGAATAAAGCTATTAAGCTGGTGTTTATATGGTTTCTTAATTATAGTTTTATAGGCTAACTACTAAATAGTTTCTGCTATTGTTAGTTAAGTTGGCGCCTGTTTAGAGCTATTAGGGTGCAGCCTAATAGTCTGTAGAGGCTTGCTGTTCTAAGGGAAGTTTAGTAGTCCTGTCTGTGCTTAGAATATTAGTATACAAGGATGTGAACGCTTATTAGTACTTTTGCGCACTATGCGCGAGCCTAATAAAGGTTTTAGCCTTATAACTACTATTAGCTATCTTATTTATTTTTTACTTACTGTTTCTATGTTAGTCTAGACCCTAAATATGTTTAGAACTAATTTTTAAAGTCTACAAGGTTCCTATAATAATAGAGGTTGCAAGATTGCTAGCTATAGTTTGCACTTGTCCTAATAGTACTGCGAAATAGGCTATTAGGCTTCTAAAAACTAGTATTGCAGCTGCTTCTAAGGGCTAAGAATATAGCGTTAGAGTTGCACATTAGTTGCTATTTGTGGGGGGGGAGTTGTGCTTAATGCTTTAGGTGGGTAAGTTGTTAATTGATTCTCTCTACACTCTGAGCCCAATGAAGTATTGCGCTCAGAGATTAGTCACGTGTCAGCTAGACCCCAATGAGCTGGAGCCTCATTGGGCTCGCCATCACGTGCCAACCACTTCACCCCACCACAGTAGAAGATTAATTTTAGAGTATAGTACCTCTTAAAAACTATAAAGAGTCTCTAGGAGGCCTACTACCTTAATTAACTAAAAAACAACTCTATATAGGAACCTACCTAGGAAGCTATAAAAGCTGTAATGCTAGGCTCCCTAGGTACTCTCTTAGAAAGAAGGCAGAGAGCCTATAAGGCGCTGCATTAAGCAAAAATGCTCCCTTATAGTACTCTAACAGAGTTACTTAATTATATAAGGCCTTACTAGGAGAAGTTAGGCAAGACGCACAGACCTAAGCTTTAAGTAATAGGGTATATCTATGCTCTGCCTAAAGAGATCTAAAAGCAGCTCTTTATGTATCTAGAGGAGTGTTGTGTAACACTTACTTAGGTAGAAGAGGCTGCGAACACAATCTATTATTAAAGGGCCTACTTAAAGAATTCTTAGAATAAGAAACCTGCAAAAGATTAGTTAAAGCAAATAAAAAGTTCTAAGAATAATAAGAGGCTTAAAGAGACTCTAAAGCGCGTAAAGAAAGAAAGCCTAAGCTATAATAGCTAAAAAAAAGCCTAGAGGTAGTTAGCTAAAGGCGAACTTTTCTATAGTAACTTGTTATAGGTGCAGAGAAGCTAGTTATATTAAACTAAACTACCTAAACTCTAACACTTCTAAGAAACCTAAAGAAGAGTTAGAGGTAGGAAAAAGTAAAGAGCAAAAAAACTAGGTCTACATCTTCTTGCCTATATTTCTACTTTAGAGGAGAGTAAAAATCTAGGCACTTTGCATAATACGCTTTATCTATAACTATTGCAGTTGCTTCTAGTTTAAGCTATAGTTAGGTTGTTAGGTGCTTTTAAAGCTCTAATTAATAGAGGTTTATAACTAAACCTAATATTAGTAATAGTAGTAAAGGAGCAAAGTCTCTAAGTTAATCTATTACTCTAGTTATTAGCTAAGGGTGTAGACAGGAGTAGTATACTAGTTTATAGTACTATAACAGCTATAACAACTATTATAGACTTAAGGAGTCAAGAGCAGACCTAGAAGTTGCTATTTATTATTACTAACTTAAAAAGGTATAAAATATATCTAAGTCTGCTATAGATTAATATATGTTAACCTAAGATTAACTACACAATATAGTGTATGTTGTTTAAAAGGACAAAAGCCTTAGAGAGGGCTAAGTTCTAAAAAGTAGCTATTAAAGATGCTAAAGAGTTTAATTGCACTATGCGCGACTGTAGAGTAGATATGTATGCGTGCGTTATAGGCTTTGTAGGCTAGATTAGGCGGGAACACCCTATAGTGGTTAATCTCCTACTGCAATACTCTGAATACGCTAATGTTGCGTTAGAGGATAACTCTAAAGAGTTAGCTAGCTATAGCTTAAATAATCTACCTATTAATTTAGTAGATAGTGCAATGCTACTATACTAACCTTTATATAGGCTCTTAGAAGCTAAGCTAGTAATCTTGCAGAAATATCTAGCTAACTTTATAGCAAGAGGTTAGATTTAATGCTCTAAGTCTCTAGTAGACGCCCCTATTCTTTTTACTAAGAAGAAAGATAGTAGCTTAAGGCTATGCGTTAACTTTAGAGATCTTAATAAGATTATTGTCAAGAATCAACACTCTCTACCTCTTATTTTAGAATCTCTAGAGAGACTCTTCTAAGCAAAGATTTATACTAAGCTTAACATTTAAGATGCCTATTATAAGATCTAAATTAGGGAAAGAGACAAGTAGAAGACTGCTTTTAAGACAAGGTACAGCTATTTTAAGTATATAGTAATGCTCTTTAGGCTTATAAATATACCTGCTTAATTTTAAGCCTATATTAACAAAGCCCTAGCAAGGTTAGTTAATATAATATATATTATGTACCTAGATAATATATTAATCTTCTCTAACATAGAGGATAACGTACCTCACAGGCGAGCGGGTCACACGAGCGAGCGGGTCACTTTTGCCAAGACCCCACCAAAACCTACTCTATTATAGCCTAAAACACTACAAATTAGCGCTGCATAAGACAAAACAAGCTATATTATTACTTAGAGACCTCTTCTGCTTTATTCTTGCATATTTGCGCATTGTGCCTAGTCTTATTGCACTATCTATAGCGTCTTTAGAATAGTTTGCCTACTTTAGCGCGCACCTACTTCTTCGCTCTCTTTCTATTACTACGCGCCCTAAACTTCTTTAGAGCTATTAATTGCTAGCCCTCTTTAACTACTAGGCTCTCTTCCTGCTAAATTTACTTTCTTTTATATAACTTGCGTTGCGTAGTAGCCTTAGCAGCTGCTTTAAGCTTATAAATCTATTTTTGTGCAAGCGCAAGCTTGTGCAATAGAATTGCTCCTCTTTTTGCGTAGTGCTTAATTGCGCTTAGAATAGAGTTTAGGGAGCTGCCTTAATTCTTCTTATACTTATTTTAAATTAGAGTTAATTGCGACTTAAATTCTAGGGTATTGCTTAGAGTTTGCAACTGCTAGGGCTCCTTGTTAACAGGGAGTTGTAGTAATAGAGTCTGCAGCTTTACATCAAGGCTGCTTATGACCTAATCTAGGTTAAAAGAGACTAGTCTAGCGCCTTAGAACTCTTCTAGAATATTACTAAGAGTAATTACTACATTATAGGCCGCTTTAAAGCATAGCAGAAACTCTAGCTTTATAATATAGTTAATCTAGTTGCGTATAGCATTTTTAGCTTAGCGCGTATAGGCTTTCTTTAGAGGAGCAAAATAGCCTATATTAAGAGGCTGTAGAAGGTGTAATAAGTGCAGAGGCATATATATAGAGACAATCTTGTTATTCTTGCAGTATTGCTAGAATTAAATAGAGTTGTAGCTCTTATAGCTATTAACAATTAGCATATAGTAGGTGCTAATAGTACGCCTCTTTAAATGCGCATTAAAGTGCTTTAACTAGTTAAAAATAAGCTAATTAGTAGTCTAGCTATTTTTAGAGATGCTAATAACCTAGTCCTAGGGTAGATCTTTATTTTTGTACTAGTTAGACAGGTAGTTGCGCGCTTTAAAGATAATAAAGGGCAGAATAGCCTATCCTTTAGTATTAATGCCCTAAATAACTATTGCCTACTCCTAGTTGCCTAGCTAGATCTACTTTAGCCATCCTTGCGTACCTAAAGCTGTTACAACTGCTCTATTGCTTATCTAGCCTATCATGAAGCCTGTCTTGTCGAAGTTGTATGTGTCGTTATTCTAGATACTATACTTAGCTTTCATATTAGCTACAAGGTCAAACTAGCCCTAAATAAGCCTAGAATTCTTGCAGAGGGCTCTCTTATAGTTGTACTTGCAATTAAACTTCACTTTAAGCTCTTCCTGACGCGAGATGAACGTACTAGCCTAGTTTAGGCCAACATAGCCTATTCTGCGCTTAGCGCGCAGAACATTAGCTATATTAGCTACATCTTCTAGTTAAGGGGGAAATCCTCGCGCAACTAGGTCAAGTATGTGATTAACAATCACCTACTTCTTAGTATCAGTTAGATTCTGTGAGTTAGCTATAGTATTAACGCGTAAAGGTTGTCTAGCGCGTTGTTTGTTTAGTGTAGTTCTAGAGACTTTGTAGATAGCTGCAGCGCGTCTTACTAAGAGCTTAGGGGCTTGTTAAATAGCTTAGAGCGCAAGCTGTATCTAGGCTTCTTTTAACGCAGCTATCTGTTGTTGTTGTAAAGGCATTAGTATAGAGTTGGTATTTTGGTGGGGTCTTGACAAAAGTGACCCGCTCGCTCGTGTGACCCGCTCGCCTGTGAGGTACGTTAAGCATACTACTTATATAAAAGAGGTCCTAAAAAGATTGCGCAACTTTAAGTTATATATTAAACTTTTAAAGTGTAAGTAGCACACCTAGAGTATAGAGTACTTTAGGTACATAGTGTCTCCTAAAGGGGTTAGTATTGACTTAGAATAAGTCAAAACAATCTAGAATTAGCTGCTACCTACTACAGTGCGTGATATACAGGTGTTTATAGGCTTTATAAACTACTATTAGCAGTTTATACAAAGTTTTAGTCAAACTATTCTCTTATTAACCTTTCTTATAAAGAAAAAGCCTAGACAAGCTAAAGGAGGCCTAGCTATAAGAAGAGAGAAGAGTAGAAGGCTTAAGATTCTAGAGAAAGCTAAGAGGGCGTTCCTCTAACTTAAAAATGCCTTCCTAGACGTGCCAATATTAGCCTATTTCTAAAGACGGAAACTAATAAGAATAGAAGTTAATGCCTCTAAAGAAGCAATCTTAGGTATTCTTAGCTAAAATAGCGCAGAATTGCACTAAGAGGACTATTAAAGACTACTAGACTTCTATTTATATAAACTTGTATAGGCAGAGTACAATTATAATATATATAACTAGGAACTACTAGCTATAGTAAAAAGTCTAAAGCACTAGCGTTATTACTTCTAAGGTATTTATTTTAAGATACTTATAGACTACAAGAATTTAAAGTAGGTTATAGAGACTAAGATGTTAAACTACTAGCAAGTAAGGTCTTATTTAGTTCTTAGCTAGTACAACTTCACCCTAACTCACAGGCCTAGGATTACTAATCTAGCTAATAGTCTATTCTAGCGCCCTAATTACATAGCTAAGGCACAGAAGCTATTATAAAAGTACAATAAGGCCTTTGTACAGCCTTTTAAAGATCTACTGTGTAGAAGGAGAGACCTTAGTCTCTAGGTAGGAGTAGTAATAACATAGTTAGCAAGCCTCTAATAACTGCTAATAGAAATAAAAGAGGCTTTAAAGAGCTTCAACAAGGCAGATAAATAGTTTCTAAAGGAACTACAGACGCTTTAGGAAGAGAGTAACACAGAGCTAGATACAGATACTAAATCTAAGAATATAAGCCTAAGTCTAGGTTATAGTGCCCTATAGAGGGATAGACTAGATAACTAGAGTATTCTATAGCTTAAAACAATTAAGAAGAAGGCAAAAGCCCTCTAAGAATGTTACAACAACCTACTATCTAGACATTTTAGCGCAAGAAGGATATTAGAGAAGCTTTAGCGCTAATACAGGTAGAGAGGTATAAGAGGAGATATAGATTAGTACTGCTAGAAGTGTATACTGTGTAAGAAGTCTATATTAGCTAGACACTGTCCTTATAGACTGCTTGCACTATTGCCACCTCCTAGAGGGGTATAGGAGGAGGTTACAATAGATTTTGTAACTAAACTCTTCCTAAGCAAGCTTAGTAGTGTAGTGTACAACGCTATGCTAGTTGTTGTATGCTATTTAACTAAGATAGCCTATTATATACTAGCAAGAGGGGATTAGGATAGCGAAGACCTAGCCTAAGCATAGATAAGGGAGATTATCCGACTCCATAGAGTACTACGGCGCATTATATCTAATTATAGCCTCTTAATGAATGCGAAGTACTAGGACACCTTTTAACACTACCTAAACTTAAGGAGAGTTCTATCTTCTGCCTACTACCCTAAAACAGATAGGTAGATAGAGAGATAAAATTAAACTTTAGAGTAGTATTTATAGTGCTACTGCTCTTTAGAACAAGACAATTAGGCTCTCTAGATCTTAATTACAAAGTTTATATATAATAATAGTGTACATGCTACTACAAAGGTTACACCTTTCTAATTAAACTATAAAATATTTCTAAGAGAAGTAGACTAGCTTAGTATACTCTATAGTTAGAGGGAATTACCTCTTAAATGTTATGTTGCAACAAAGATTCTAACACTCTAAAGGGAATGCAAGAATAAAATACTTGCTGCAAATGCCTATTAGAAGGAGTACTAGAATAAGAAGAGATTACTAATTCTTTTCTTAGTTAGAGACTAGGTAATAGTCTTAAACTAACACATAAAATCTATAAGGCTAAAATAGAAGCTAGACTAGAAGTATATAGGACTAGAATGTATAGTAGCCTAGATTAGTCTAATATTATTTAGAGTAGACCTACTAGGCTTAAGAAGTGTACATCTAGTCTTCCACGCCTTATTACTTAAGCCTTTTAATCTAAAAGGCTTAATCCCCTATCTAGATACACCTATTGTAGACATGTTACGCACCTTTAGCAACAACGTGTAGGATATAGATACTATTCTAGAAAGAAAATAGAATAATACTAGTTAGTAGTTATATCACGTTAAATAGACTAGATTCCCTAACAGTAAGAACTCCTAGGAGCTAGGAGTGAACATCTCCTCAAATACCCTTAAATAGTTCTAGAATAAGAAGAAAATGACACTAAAGAGAGCATAGCAGAAGACTTCTACCAAGAGGCGCCTAGGACAGCCGCCTAAAATAAGGAGAGATAGCAGTTAACAGTAGCTAATAACCCCCTACTAAAGTCTAGAGTTACCTTTACCATTTTTCTTATAGAGTTTTAGGTGTTTAATAGTACTTAGATATAGGAATAGGCTATAGAGGGCTATAGTGCCCCATAGTCCGCTATACTAGCACAATAAAGAGCGTAGTAGCCACAATAGGCTATTATAGCCCATAGTTACTAAGCTAAGCTTACAACCGCACACTAAAGGTCATATTAGAAGAGTATTATTAATTCAAGGCTCCGCTAGAAGCAGGTATATCCAGCAACCCATAGGGGGTTATTATGCCCCAAAACGCCATGCTATGCCAGACTATAGCTTAAAACCACTAACATCTACCTACTTAGAGCTAGAAGGCCTTAGCAAGGAGCTCCTTGCGCTCCTTCTTCTTCTCCTTAATGCGTTTAGTTAACTTGCCCTTCTTAGACTTAGTCTTGCCCCCCTTCTTAGTCTCTAAGGCAGCAATTTTAACAACTAAGTTCTTAGCCTAAGCTAAGTATTCACGCTTTTAGGTGTTTATAACAGAACCTTAGAGCTATAGTAGGTCAGAATGCGCTATTATAGCCTAGAATAGCTAGAATAGGGGTAAACTAACCTTCTTAGCAAGAGAATTAACTGTAGTAGCAACCTTAGCCTTAAGCTTGCGCTTTTAGAACTTAATATTAGCCTAGAGGGTCGCCTTGTCGCGCTTTTAGCCTATAAGTTAGGCCTTAGTGCTAGCTTTTTAGCCCTTAGAGCGAGCACTAGAGTGCAGAAACAACTTGTTAGCAAAAGACTTGTAGCTACTTAGAATAGTTAGTAGTGCGCTATAATAGCCTAGAAGGGCCAAAAAAGAGATGCATTAACTTACTTAGCAAGCTACTTAGTAAAAGAACAGCAGACCCTACCTAAACAGATAGTAGCAGCATTCTTCTTATCCTCACTAGCGTTAGGGGCAGTAAGAGCCTTAAAGGCATCCTAGATGAGGTTAAGCTCATCCTTAAATCCCTTAGGAAGCTGCATACTAAGTTAAATTGCGCTATAATAGCCTATAATAGCCCAACTTACTGCAAACTAGTTAGAATTAGTTAAGAAGCATCTCTAGCACTTTATAGTCTAGATATTATTACTAGAGGCAACCTTAATAAGCTAAGCCTTAAACTAGTGCTAATTAGCCTTGTTAATAGAAGAGAAGCAACAGCCCCCTTTGCTAGCAATTTAGAAATTAAGATAGAAGAACTTAAGCTATTAGCAATCTACACTTGCATTAGCGCAACTTTTTAGTACAGCGCGCTGCAAAATAGCGCGCAAAAGTAAGAGAAAGAGAGGTTACTTATAGTATAAGGCCTCTTCTTAGGAGAACTATAATAAGTAATAAGTAGTATAATAAGTAATAGAACTTATAATAGTAGAATGCGCAAGCAAGCAGAGAAAGACAAGCAAGGCAGAGGTTAGCGCAGAGAGCTATACAAGGTTGCGCATAAAGTTGTAAGATAAGGAATAGAAGCACGCAGCCAGATTTTGTTAATAAATAACACGTAGTAGGGGGGGGGGGGGGGGGGGGGGGGGGGGTACTGTAACAGGCTAGGCCCCACACCAGCTCCTCAGCGCTCGCCAACCTCAGCCAACCTCCAGCGAGAGTTTGACCTCCGTTCAGGAGATCATAAAACTCTTCCAACCTCCGCTCTAGAGGTTTCCCTTTATCAAATCCATCTGATATTTCTTGCACATAGTCCTCAGCGACTGGCTCCTTACATTGCGTACCTGAAGCTGTTACAACTGCTCTGTTGCTTATCTGGCCTATTATAAAGCCTGTCTTGTCGAAGTTGTATGTGTTGTCATTCTAGATACTATACTTAGCTTTTATATTAGCTACTAGCGTAGTTGTACTTGCAATTAAACTTTACTTTAAGCTCTTCCTAACGCGAGACAAACGTACTAGCCTAGTTTAGGCTAATTGTGAGGGCTTGGCTCGAACCCACCTCAGCCACACGGACCAAAAAGGTACAGTAACCCAACAGATGCGGGTACTAGGGTTTGAACAGTATATACCCGTGACAGTATACCCCTCTCCCTTGAGGCTCAACTCTAAGACTCCTCAGACCAAGCCCATCGCCCCCAGGCGCCGCCCTTAACGTGTAGTACCGCAGCCTATGACGCCCCCAGGCACTCCCCTTGACGTCTCAGCGCCCCCAGGGCTCACCCTTGACGAGCTGGCTCACCAGTCAGGGTAGGTACCCACCAGAGGGAGGTACTCCGAACTCACACCTGTAGGCGGCGTAGTAACCTCACTCCTTGAGCCCGGGTGGGGCGGGGGACAAGGCCGGCCCAACCCTAGGTACGCCACGTGGCCACACTGGACCTCCTAGCAGCAGCAGCGTGGCGACTAAAGGGCCTGCCTGACGCTTTAACCAAAGTAGTTAGCTAGGCTGCCTAGGAGTAGCAGCAGGTGAGGATCAAACCCACAACCTTTTGCTGCGCTCCTAGGATCTGTTGGGTTACTCTGTGAGAGCTTAGCTCGAACCCACCTCAGCCACACGGACCAAAAAGGTACAGTAATCTAATAGATGCGGGTACTAGGGTTCGAACAGTATATACCCGTGACACTAATATAGCCTATTCTGCGCTTAGCGCGCAGAACATTAGCTATATTAGCTACATCTTCTAGCTAAGGGGGAAATCCTCGCGCAACTAGGTCAAGTATATAATTAACAATTACCTGCTCCTTACTATTAGTTAGATTCTGTAAGTTAACGTACCTCACGGGCGAGCGGGTCACACGAGCGAGCGGGTCACTTTTGCCAAGACCCCACCAAAACACCAACTCTATACTAATGCCTTTACAAGAACAACAGATAGCTATGTTAAAAGAAGCCTAGATATAGCTTGCGCTCTAAGCTATTTAACAAGCCCCTAAGCTCTTAGTAAGACGCGCTGCAGCTATCTACAAAGTCTCTAAAACTATACTAAATAAACAATGCGCTAGACAACCTTTACGCGTTAATACTATAGCTAACTTACAGAATCTAACTAATACTAATAAGTAGGTAATTGTTAATTACATACTTAACCTAGTTGCGCAAGGATTTCCCCCTTAGCTAGAAGATGTAGCTAATATAGCTAATGTTCTGCGCGCTAAGCGCAGAATAGGCTATATTAGCCTAAACTAGGCTAGTACGTTTGTCTTGCGTTAGAAAGAGCTTAAAGTGAAGTTTAATCGCAAGTATAACTACAAGAGAGCTCTCTATGAGGATCCTAGGCTTATTTAGGGCTAGTTTGACCTTGTAGCTAACATAAAAGCCAAGTATAGTATCTAGGATAACAACACATACAACTTCAACAAGACAGGCTTCATAATAGGCTAGATAAGCAACAGAGTAGTTGTAACAGCTTTAGGTACGCAAGGACAGCTAAAGCAGATCTAGCTAGGCAACTAGGAGTAGGCAATAGTTATTTAGGGCATTAATGCTAAAGAATAAGCTATTCTGCTCTTTATTATCTTTAAAGCGCGCAACTACCTATCTAACTAGTACAAAGACAAAGATCTACTCTAGAACTAGGTTATTAGCATTTCTAAAAATAGCTAGACTACTAATTAGCTTACCTTTAACTAGTTAAAGCACTTTAATGCATATTTAAAGGGGCGTACTGTCGGCACCTACTATATGCTAATTATTAATAGCTATAAGAGCCACAACTGTTCAATTCTAGCAATACTGCAAGGATAACAAGATTGTATCTATATGTATGCCTCCGCACTTATCGCACCTTCTGCAGCCTCTTAATGTAGGCTGTTTTGCCTCTCTAAAGAAAGCCTACACGCGCTAAGCTGAAAACGCTATATGCAACTAGATTAACTATATTACAAAGCTAGAGTTTCTGCTATGCTTTAAAGCAGCCTATAATGCAGCAATTACTCTTAGCAACATTCTAGAAGGGTTCTGAGGCGCCAGACTAGTCCCTTTTAACCCAGATTGGGTTATAAGCAGCCTTGATGTGTGTTACGATCCTTATGCACAGGAACGGCACAGCAATAAGTAACCACCAACCAGGCTTTGGACTCACCCATGTCGGGTGGAGAAGTGACCACAAGGTCATGTCACGTGACTGCTCGTCAACGAGCATGACACGACACTGCTTGTTAACAAGTGACTAACTACCTCCTATTGGACTGACTTTAGTTGCTTGTTAATAAGCACTCTTATACTGTCAGTATATAGCATGTAGGAACATAACTCTTATAGTTTGTGTTTAACTTTGTTAATTAAGTTACTTCTTAGATTCTTAACTCTTAATACTATAGCTAGTTAATTCTATTGCCTATTATTAAACCTACCCTAAGTCGTATATTAGACTTTGTCTAATAACTTACCCTACTGTTCTAGAGCTAGCACTTATTCTTAAGAACTAATAGAAACTATATTAGAGGACTTTGTTCTATGTACAACTTCAATACTTTAAACACCCTTAAGATAAGTACTACTTTAGAAACGCGTGCTACCCCTAGCAGCTCTTGCTCAAACAATACAAATATAACCAACGCTAGAGACTTCACCTAGAGCGTTATGAACATCAACAAGCCCAATCTCTACTATACAGAACGTGCCAAGTTAGATAAATAGCTTATGCAGTAGGACCTCTTCTTTATATTTTAAGAAGAGAAAGTACCTAAGGAAAAACAAGTTACCTTTATATTAAGCTATATGCGTAGAAAAGTGTTTACCTAGATCAAGCTCTTTATCTAGCAGACTAATGCGGGAGAAGCCCTAGATAAAGTAGACAAATAGGTTTAAGACTTTAACAAGTTTAAAGAAAAAATTAAGTCTATCTTTAGTATCTTAAACAAACCTGCAATTACGCAACAAGAGATTTAGCGCATTTATTAGACTAAGTTAGCTGCTAATTATGCTGCTAAGTTTTAGCTGCTATCTACTAACACTAACTAGGACAACACTGCCCTAATGACTATGTTTAGATAAGGTCTTAAGCCTTAAGTTAAAACAGAACTAATGCGTACTAGCGCTAGTACAGATAGCCTTAACAACTTTATTAATACTATAATTAACATTAATATTAAGCTCTATAAGTTGTAATAGAAGCTTTAAGACAATCTATGTACGCGCGTCGCCTTAACTAATAGACGCCTACTACTACGTAACCTATAGCGCAACAACCTTAACTGCAGACAGCGCGGAGATTATTATTAACCTAACATGGAACAACAAATCTACAACAATACTAGAAGTAGATACTATAGACCTGCGGCTATAGACCTATCAAATATTAACAAAGAACCTAATAGGTAGAATAAGAAGAGTAAAAGAAGCAACTAAGATAAGTCTAAGTTAACTTGCTATAACTATAGCAAGACTAGACACTTTGCTAGAGACTACTAAATAAAAAACAAAGTTATTTGCTAGTTAAATATACTTTTCTATAATAAGCCAGATACTAGAGGCGAATAGAAAGTTCTTTCTAAAGATATAGGCTGTCTTATAAAAAATAATAATTCTAGATCTAGCAAGGAAGAGACCTTAGATACTAAAGAAGCTTATAAAGAAGCTTACAATAGAGCGCTAACGCCATACTAAGAAGCAGGCGAGCCTCTTACGCTACAAGTAACCTGTTTAGGTAATAACGTTAAGGTTACTAACAGACATAGACAAAGGCAACTACTAAATATCTATTATAATAAGTATCTATTACAATATAACTATAAGGATAGGAACTAGTGTAATTGCGCACTTAAAGAGTTAGAGAACGCAGAAGTTATTGTACAAAAAAACAGACTTAGCTATACACTAGACAGACAAGAACTCTACTACATTAACAAGCATAATCCTATAGTTATAAAAAACTAGATTATAAAGAAGTTCTATTTCTATTAGGACAAAAGCACTTAGATAGAGGACCCTATAGCAGAGCTTAAGTTTTAGAAGAACTACAAATAAGCCCTTATTACAATTAACAACCTACTTAAGACTTAGAACAAGTAGAACAGCGAATAGATTAAGGAGTAGGCATAAGACAACTAAGCCACTCTTAAATAACTAGAAAAATCTAATAGAGATTAGAAAAGTCTCCGCGAACCAGACTTTGATAGGAAGCTAGTTCTAGTTACTAGCCTATAACTATAGTACGACCTAGACCTTTAAAACTACAATTATAGAAAGCTATTCTAGACTGCGTGCTATTATAACTACTACCTAATTTATTATAACGCTAAGCTTAGTGCTAACTAGTTTCCTAGTAGAGGCGCGACTTGCTGTAAGCTGTAGTATGACTGCACTAACGACACATGCGAGGTACACCTATAGAACAAATATTCTAAGCTGCACTTTCTAGGCATAGACAATCTACAACAGATTATCTAAATATAACTAGTTATTAATAGTAGCTACTATAATATTAATTAGTAGCACTACTTAAATAAGAATTGTAACTTGCATTGCGCTAGCAAGCACAACTATAGATTTAGAGATAAAAAGCCTTTTTTAGGACTACGCCTACAAGCTCTAGGGATTAATCTCTTAATTCTATAGAGGCTAATCTACTTATTAAACTCCTAATTATACTAGGAGGAGTTGTAATAACAGCATTATTAGATTCTAGAGCATAGTTAAATTACATCTCTTCACAAGCTGTGTAGTGAGCTGGACTTAAGCTACAGCGGAAGCAGAACTCTTACCTGTTTAGAGTTACTAATAGAGAATTAATGCTAAAAGAGTTAGAAGTAACTTACAAAGTACTATCTGTAACTTTTAGAATATAGAATTATAAAGAGTAGTTAGACCTAGATATATTAGGAATAGCTACTTATAACATTATACTAGGCCTGCTATAGTTATAAAAGTATAATCTGCAGATTAATTAGAAAAATTAATAGCTTTTGTTTAACAAGTGTAGATGTAGCACTACTACACGCTAGCCTACGCGACCTACACTAGAGTTAGTAGATAAGAAAGAGATTAACAACATCTCTTTAACACACAAGAGGCGCTAAGATAGAGTAGTTAATTATATAGACTAGAAGAGCTCTTCTACAATAATTAAAAAAACTAAGAGTATACCTTCTGCTATACTAGACAAGTACTATTAGTACACCTAGATATTAAAAGAAAAGTTATCTACAAAAGTGCTACTTAAGCATTAACCTTAGAATTGCAAGATTAAACTTATAGAAAAGAAAGAACTACTCTTTAGGCTAATATACTAACTTTTAAAGAAAAAACTTAAAAAGTTAAAGAAGTATATTAAGAAGAACTTTAATAAAAAATTTATTTAAAAATTTAAATCTCTAGTAGAATTCCCTATTATCTTTATACTAAAAAAGAACAGCAAGCTAAGACTTTATGTTAACTACTAAAAGTTAAATAATATTATAATTAAGAATTATTATCTACTACCTAATATTATAGAGCTGCAAGATAGGCTTTTAGGAGCAAAGTTCTTTACTATACTTAATCTACGCAGAGCGTACAACCTTATACGCATAAAGAAAGGCGAAGAATAAAAGATAGTGTTTAGAACCTATTATAGTCTTTTTAAGTACATAGTTATGCTATTTAGGCTAACTAATGCACTAGTAGTGTGTCAGGCGCTTATTAACAACACTCTGCAGGAACACCTAGACATTACTGTAGTAGTATATCTTGATAATATCCTAGTGTACAGCAAGATACTAAAAGAATACAAGGTTTATGTGCAACAAGTGTTAGACTGCTTAGCAAAAGCAGACCTTAGGCTAAAGCCTAAGAAGTGTAAATAGCACAAGGAAGAGGTAGAGTTTCTTAGCTATGTTATAGGAAGATATAGAGTAAAGATAAGTAATAAAAAAATTTAAGTTATAAAAGATTAGCTAACACCTATCTTAGTTAAAGAAATTTAAGAATTTCTTAGGTTTGTTAACTTTAACTAGCGCTTTATTAAAGACTACTTATTAAAAGCCTTGCTACTTACTAAACTTACGCAGAAAGACACACTATTTAAGTAAGATATAGAATAGAATAAAGCTTTTAAGATACTTAAGCAAGCCTATATTAAACTACCTACGCTAATCTTATTCACAAGCAGAAAGCTGCTGCGAATAGAGATAGATGCCTCAGACTTGGCATTAGGAGCTTGCATCACACAGGAACGAGATAGACGATAGCACCTAATAGCCTACTACTTAAGGAAGTTCACGCCAGCAGAAAAACGCTACAATATGCACGACAAGGAACTTATAGCTATTGTTAACGCGTTACAGCATTAGAGAGTTTACGTAGAAAGCTACTTAGACCTTACTATTTATATAGATTATAAGAACTTAGTATAGTTTACAACTACTAAAGTTCTAAACTAATAACAAGTCTACTAGTTAGAAATACTTAATTAGTACAAGTTTAAGATTCTATATACACTAGGAAAAGTAAATAGCAGAGTAGACGCGCTTAGTTAACGCTACAACCTTGCAGAAGAAAAAATAATTAATAAATTTGCTATTTTTAGAATTAACAACAATAGGTTACTTAGACTATCGCAGCAGCTTAACTAGACTATATGTATTACGCTAGATAACAGCATCCTAGCACAGGTACTAGAGGACCTAGAAGAAGAAGTTATAAGCTGTTATTATAATAACCTGCTTTATAGACACCTAGGTATTACACAAATAATAGAACTTATTAAGAGATATTACAAGTTCCTAAATATATAAGACAAAGTTAGCAAGTTTATTAGAAATTGCGTAAGCTATTAATAGAACAAACACAGCACGCACGCTAAGTATAGAGAAGCACAAGCGATAGAGCTACTAACAGCACTATAGACAAACATCACAATGGATTTCATCACCTAGCTACTAGTCTCTAAGGACTTTGTTATAGGATACCTCTACAACGCCATCTTTGTTGTAGTAGACAGATATAAGAAAGGAGCTGAATTTATACTCTTTTGACACAACTACGCTGCTGCCTAGCTAGCACATGTGTTTCTTGACAGAGTGGTTAGACACTATAGGATCCTAGAATTAATTATTAGTAATTAAGACAAGTTATTTATGTTAAACTTTTAGACAACATTTCTCGCTGCTATAGGGACTAAAAAGAAGCTATCTACAGCTTATTATCTACAGACGGATAGGCAGACGGAAAGAGTGAACTAGACAATAGAGACATACCTCTAAATCTACTGCAATTAGTAGCAAGATAACTAGGTCTTACTACTACCTATGGCACAAATTGCATATAATAATAAACTATTAGAAGTAATAGGCTATTTGCTATTCTTCGCGAACTATAGTAGACAGCTAAATCTCTTTACAAGGTTATTAGATAGTAATATCTAAACAGAATTAGCAATAACCTTAGTTAAAGCACTAAAGGAAGTACACTAGAAATTACTTAATAATATTACTAAAGCTTAGTTAAGAAGCATTTCTTATATTAACAAGAAATAAAAAATAGCGTCTTTGCTAAAGAAGAGAGATAAAGTGTATCTTCTTATAAGAAACCTACGCACATAGCAACTAATAAAAAAACTAGATAAAGTTAAGATTAGACTATTTTTTATTTCTAAGCAAATTAGCTTAGTTAACTATTAACTTAAGTTATCTAAGAATGTAAAAATCTATTCTATGTTCTACATCTTGCTATTAGAACTAGCTAACCCTAGGACGCTAATCTAGAAAGACTTCTACTATTAAGCTAATAGCAAGGACAAGTAGGAAGTTAAAAAAATAATAAAATATTAAGGAACAGGACAAAATACTAAATACCTAGTTAAATAGTTAGAATACCTAGATTTAGAGAATATATAGAAACTAACAATATATTTTATACATTGCTGCTAATTAGTACGCGCGTACTATAGTTTGCAATAGACTTTTTGATAAGCCTAAGTACGCCCTAGGTCGCAGGCGAGACACACATGCCAATTAACGCTGCAGGACAATTTATTTCTTTAGTAGTATCTAGTTTGCTAGACTCTACTATTTTATTTACTATACACAGCGCTTTTTACCGCGCGCAATTATTTGCTTATTTTAGAATCTTCTTATTCTGTAGTAATTAGGCAATTATAGTTACTAACAAAGTTTTATCCTTTTCTACTTTTTTTTTATACTTCTTGCGAGTTTTATCTAGTAACACCTAAGATATATTTATGTAAAGCTTCTCTACCTTTATATATTTAGCGTATTTTAAACAGCTTAACTTCTTAGGCATAATATAGCACTTGTAGTCTTTAAAGAAATAACAATTGCAAGGAACTTTAGTAGAAGTGTTAGCTTGTTAGATTTCTAAAGCAAGGCGAATGTTGTAGGTATAAGAAGACATCTTAACTTATAGGTTACTAGATGCAAGGGCAATAGATTATATGTAATTCTAAAACTTAGTTATATAGTTTAAGGACAAACTCTAGAAAGAAGAAGAATAGTATTATAATTCTTATGCACAGGAACAGCATAGCAATAAGTAACTACTAACTAGGCTTTAGACTTACCTATGTTAGGTGGAGAAGTGACCACAAGGTCATGTTACGTGACTGCTTGTTAACGAGCATGACACACGTGACTGCTCGTTAACGAGCATAACATGACACTGCTTGTTAATGAGCGACCAACTACCTCCTATTGGACTGACTTTAGTTGCTTGTTAATAAGCACTCTTATACTGTTAGTATATAGCATATAGGAACACAACTCTTATAGTTTATGTTTAACTTTATTAATTAAGTTACTTCTTAAATTCTTAACCTTTAATACTATAGCTAGTTAATTCTATTGCCTATTATTAAACTTACCCTAAGTTGTATATTAGACTTTGTCTAATAACTTACCCTACTGTTCCAGAGCCAGCACTTATCCCCAAGAACTAACAGAAACCGTATTAGAGGACTTTGTCCCACGTACGACTTCAACAATGTGAAGCTGCGGACTCTATCACCACAACTCCCTGTCAACAAGGAGCCCTAGCAGTCGCAAACTCTAAGCAATACCCTAGAATTTAAGTTGCAATCTACTCTAATTTAAAACAAGTATAAGAAGAATTAAGGTAGCTCTCTAAACTCTATTCTAAGCGCAATTAAGCACTATATAAAAAAGAAAGCAATTCTATTATATAAGCTTGCGCTTGCACAAAAATAGATCTATAAGCTTAAAGCAGCTACTAAAGCTACTACACAACACAAGTTATACAAAAAAAAGCAAATTTAGTAGAAAGAAAGTCTAGTAGTTAAAAAAGACTAGTAATTAATAGCTCTAAAGAAGTTTAGGGCGCGTAGTAATAGAAAGAGGGCAAAGAAGTAAGTGCGCACTAAAGTAGGCGAACTATTCTAAAGATGCTATAGATAGTGCAACAAGACTAGGTATAATGCGCAAATATATAAGAATAAAGTAGAAGAGGTCTCTAAGTAATAATATAGCTTGTTTTGTCTTATACAGCGCTAATTTGTAGTATTTTAGGCCATAATAGAGTGGGTTTTGGTGGGGTCTTGGCAAAAGTGACCCGCTCGCTCGTGTGACCCGCTCGCCTGTGAGGTACGTTAGCTATAGTATTAACGCGTGAAGGTTGTCTAGCGCGTTGTTTGTTTAGTGTAGTTCTAGAGACTTTGTAGATAGCTATAGCGCGTCTTACTAAGAGCTTAGAAGCTTGTGAGATAGCTTAGAGCGCAAGCTGTATCTAGGCTTCTTTTAACGCAGCTATCTATTGTGGTTGTGAAGGCATTAGTATAGAGTTAGTGTTTTAGTGGGGTCTTGGCAAAAGTGACCCGCTCAGTCGTGTGACCCGCTCGCCTGTGAGGTACGTTATAAGAATTAAGTTTATATTAGATATTTCTTGTTCTAGATGCAAAGTATCTGCAGGTTAGTAGTGTTAGAGTAACGCAGGGGACAGGCAGAACTAATTGCTTAAAAGGGGGGTCCAACCCTAACGCTAAGCCTCTTTCGCCACAGTTCGGTGTCCTCCCCGCGCCCTCATGGTGGCTAGGATTAGCACCCGAGCGCGTGCTGTCAACTGCGTCTGCCCCGCCTCAGGCCTGCCATCTCAGCCTGCCAAGCAAACAACATGGCCGACACCGCCAACCTCCGCTCGCAACATCGTCGCGCTCTGCTGTTACTTAGTGGGTCTGCTAGAGGCTATGCAGCTTTTCGTGCGATGCCCTCTGTCTGCTGACGCACGCGTGCAATAGAGCAACAAGGCGCCGCACCATCTGTGTTAAGTCTCTCGACTCTCGCAGCTATCGCTCGCGCCCATCACATGTCCATGCGAGACGATGCGGCTCCTATACTACGGAGAAGACGGGGAGCCCAGCGTCACTGACGACTTGGTCGCGAACACGATCCCTCCTTACGCGATACTGTCTCATACCTGGGGAGCGGACGACGAAGAGGTGACCTTTGACGACCTTGCAGCGAACGCCGGCAAAGACAAACCCGGCTACAAGAAGATCCAACTGTGTGGAGAGCAGGCAAAGCGCGACGGCTTGCAGTACTTCTGGGTGGACACCTGCTGCATTAACAAGGCGAACAAGGCTGAGCACTCGCTGGCGATCCGGTCGATGTTTCGCTGGTACTGTAACGCAGCGCGATGTTACGTCTACCTGTCGGATGTGTCTGCTGCACCTCTCTTAGCTGGTGAAGAAGCCGGTTCGTCGCTGTGGGACTCGGAGTTCCGAGGAAGCAAGTGGTTCACGCGTGGCTGGACCTTGCAAGAGCTTCTCGCGCCTAGCGTGGTCGAGTTCTTCTCGCGCGATTGGCACAAGCTCGGTGACAGAATATCGCTAAAGACTCAGATCCACGAAGTCACAACCATACCCCATGCCGTGCTCAGAGGGGCACCCTTGTCTCAGATCGAAGTGAGCGAGCGGCTTAGGTGGGGAAGAGATCGCCGTACGAAGCTCGACGAAGACGCAGCGTACTCTTTGTCAGGCGTTCTTGACGTCGAAGTCACGCCTGTCTATGGGGAAGGCACTCAGGAAGCATTCCGGCGGCTTCATGACGAGACTCGAAAGCGGGAGGAGTGTCTGCGCGACTTACGCCCTACCGACCCCCGCATGGATAAGGAACGCATCGAGGACACAAAGGGTGGCTTGCTGGAGGGCTCGTACCGCTGGGTACTCGACAACAGCAGCTTCCAGCAATGGCACGACGACCCACAGAGTCAGCTGCTGTGGATCAAAGGCGATCCTGGCAAGGGCAAGACGATGCTGCTCTGCGGCATTATCAACGAGCTGCAGAAGACGCTCGCTAGAAACGCGTCTGTGTCTTACTTCTTCTGCCAGGCCACTGACTCGCGCATCAACAGCGCCACAGCCGTGCTGCGCGGGCTGCTGTACTTGCTTGTCAGCAAGCAGCCGGCACTTACTGTGCATGTTCGCAAGAGGTACGACCAAGCGGGCAAAGCTGTGTTTGAAGACGCAAACGCGTGGATTGTCTTAACTGAAGTCTTCGCAGACGTGCTGCAGGATCCAAGCTTGGACACCACTTACATACTCGTTGACGCGCTTGACGAGTGCGTCACTGACCTGCCAAAGCTGCTTCACTTTGTCGCACAGAAGTCCTCTGCGTCTTCCCGCGTTAAGTGGATTGTGTCGAGCCGCAACTGGCCAGACATTGAAGCACAACTAGAGCGGGCTAGACACAAGTTGAGCCTCGAGCTGAACGCCGACTCGGTTGCGGCAGCGGTCGACATCTTCATTCAGCAGAAGATCGACCAGCTAGCACAGGATAAGCAATACAAGGCAGAGATTCGATCTGCTGTGCTTCAACACTTGACCCTCAACGCCAAGGGCACGTTTCTATGGGTAGCCTTGGTATGCCAAGACCTTCGAGCGACACCGAAGTGGAACGTGTTAAAGAAGCTGGCGCTGTTCCCTCCTGGATTAGACTCTTTGTACAAGCGGATGATGCAGCAAATTAGGGCGTCAGACGCAGCTGAGATCTGCCAGCAGGTACTGGCATCAGCTGCAGTCTTGTATCGGCCAGTCACAATCGTTGAATTGGTTGTACTTGTGGAGGCGCTTGAGGACTTTGCTGATGACTTAGAGTCTGTGCGGGAGATTATTAACCGTTGTGGATCCTTTCTTACCTTGCAAGAAGACACTGTCTACTTTGTGCATCAGTCCGCGCAAGACTTTCTTCTCGCAAAGGCATCTAGGGAGGTCTTTCCATATGGTGCGGGAACTGTCCATCGCAGCATCTTTTCAAGATCGCTCGCAATCTTGTCGAGGACGTTACGCCGAGACCTGTACAGCTTGGAAGCGTCAGGGATCTCTATCGACGACATTGCGACGCCTGAGCCAGACCTGTTAGCAGCGTCGCGCTACCCGTGCATCTACTGGATCGATCACCTGTGCAATGCAAATGCTAAGTCTGGGGTGAAGGATGCCAAACTTGTGCAATACGTCAGTACTGTCGGTGAGTTTGTAAGAGAGAAGTACCTATACTGGCTGGAAAGTCTTAGTCTATGCAAGAGTATAGCCAAAGGCGTGGTTTCAATTGCAAAGCTGTGCTCTCTAGCTCAGGTATGACTTGCACAGACGCTCCACAAATCCAATGTATTTAGTGTTGATGCTAACACGGTCAGGATGCGCAGGTTGGGGATGAGCTGACTAAGCTTTTCCAAGATGCCCACCGGTTCATCATGTACCACAAGAGGCCGATTGAAAGCTACCCTCTCCAGTCATATGCATCTGCACTGTTGTTCAGCCCATCGGAGAGCACAATCAGGAAGCTGTTCCAGCACGAGGAGCCAGAAGGGATCGTTGTCAAGCCAGTGATGTGCAGCAGCTGGAGTGCGTGCTTGCAGACGCTCGAGGGGCACAGCAGTGCAGTCACTTTTGTGGCCTTCTCGCACGACTCGACCAAGCTAGCATCAGCGTCAGAAGACAACACTATCAGGCTATGGGATGCAAGTAGTGGCGCGTGTCTGCAGACGTACACAGGCCACAGCAATCGGGTTATCTCTGTAGCCTTCTCGCACGACTCAACTAAGCTAGCGTCAGCGTCAGGCGACAAGACTGTCAAGCTATGGGATGCGAGCAGCGAAGAGTGTCTGCAGACGTACACAGGGCACGGCGATTGGGTCTACTCTGTAGCTTTCTCGCACGACTTAACCAAGCTAGCGTTAGCGTCATTTAACGAGACTGTCAAGCTGTGGGATGCGAGCAGCGAAGAGTGTCTGCAGACGTACACAGGCCATAGCGATTTTGTCTCATCTGTAGCCTTCTCGCACGACTCGACTAAGCTGGCATCGGCGTCAGACGACAAGACTGTCAAGCTATGGGATGCGAGCAGCGGCGCGTGTCTGCGGACGTACACAGGCCACAGCGATTGGGTCTACTCTATAGCCTTCTCGCACGACTCAAC
>BCGR01000009.1:1173260-1270953 GCA_001599375.1 Phoma herbarum | reverse complement strand
GGGTCTTGGCAAAAGTGACCCGCTCGCTCGTGTGACCCGCTCGCCCGTGAGGTACGTTAACTATATTAGTATATTACTCTACTAACTTTTCTTGCAATAATTGCTTTTGTGCGTAGCTGTACAGCTTCATTTTGTGGTGTTGAGAAAGTGAGGAAATCGTGCATTGACCCGACGCGTGCATTGACCCGGTGGTCTCGGTAGCGTGCAGAACGGGTTAGCGTGCAGCTCGGGGTTGTTCTCGGTAAGCGATTTCGGCCAAAGATTATCATCGCAGCATTTCTCACCTCGATTGAGAATATCGCCACCACTGGAGCCTGGTGGTTTGGGATGTTCAACACAGTTCGACTGGCACTCCGCGTCGCAGAACTCTGTTTGTATATTTAGCATCAAAGACCAGATCGTAAGTGTGAAAGTACCTTTCGTAGTGCCACAGAAACCAAATTGAGAACAGCTGGCTGTATGAGCAAAGAGACTCAAGTCGGTGCTTTGATTATCGTACCAGGTATTGAGTGGACATTTCGTGCCACGTACAGCAGCATACTTGCCGCACTCAGCACTTGACAGGGTCTCTGCTTGCGCACATAGCATCGCCGAGCCCGTACGCTGCACAACTGGACCTGAAAGATGAACAACTCAAAGCTACAATCTTTGTCTCACCATGAGCGCTGATGGGTACGGATTACCCGTCTTTTACCACAAATCATGGGAAAGATTGCCTGGACCGGGAACAAACATTAGCCTTCTTGAGCTTCTGAAAACCTAATATCCAAGACATTTGGACTAATTTCTCCGAGGAAAGAGACTCTAGCTCTTGTGGACTCGTGTGTTCCCAAGAGATTCGAGTCCCGGAGTTGTCGAAAAGGCCATTGTGATAGCAGGAACGTGCGAGATTTTCTTCGATGCATGTAAGGTGTTCGGCAAAAACCCCATGAACGCTCTGTCAGTACGAGTTGACAAAGAGATCAGCGTTGATAGCTTTGGGAATTCGAAGTTTGTGTTCGCAGCAGCTGTTGATGAAGTACATGTGCAGCCTGTGCTAGACAGCTTGATCGGGTACAATGACGGAAGAGCTATGAGAGCAATAATTGCCTTCTTAGAGAATTTATAATACTCTAGACAGTATCTACTAAGGTTTGGATGATTAATTGTTGCATAGAATGCTCTGAGTCGTGGTCCTAAGTGGGTTGCGGGGAAGCAATTTGTACTGCATGTGGGGCACCTTTCAAGCCTTGCGATCCCCGCATTTAGATGTCACGGCATTACACTACGGCTATTGGCCCCTCGGATGGACTTAGCATGGCCGAGGGTCTATACACGTGAGTCGTGCTGATCCTCATTTTGTAACATGTACATAACATGTGTTTCAGCACCATGAATTGATGTGTGTGCATACTAAACTCCCCACATTATCGGCGACCGTATCGTCGAGCATCATCATCATGCAGCTATACAAGGTCTTCACGACATTCATAACATTGCTTTGCGCTGACGTCTTCTGCACAAACGTTACGGCACCGGCTGCCCCAGGCCTTGAGTATCTGTACACGGTTTTTGCCGACTGCGAGCCAGGCATCTTCACCTCACAGACTGCCAAGGGCTTGCGAACAGCCATCCCCATCGTCGGCGGAAACTTTACTGGCCCACGCTTGAATGGGAAGATCTTAGACCTTGGTGCTGATTGGGGCCTCACGGATCCTCAGACGGGTGTCTTCAGCGCAGACACAAGGTACAATCTGCAAACGGATGATGGGGCCAACATTTACATTCAGACGTCTGGATCGGCACAGCCGGACGGTAAATTGCACTTGCGACTAGTTTTCGAGACAGGAGACAAGAAGTACTACTGGTTGAATTTTGTGACTGCAGTTGGCGTTCTGCAGCGTGTTGCAGTATACGAGAATGGCACGTTCACGTTGCGCATTGATGCTTGGAATGTGGGTGGTATACACTAACATCTGTGCTCGGTGACTGACGCGAGTATAGCTTGCCAACGAGTGGTCCAGCACAACCTTCGTCAAAGGTACAACATACTGAATTCATGGCGACCGACGCTGGAAAAGGGGTCATCGATTACCTTAGCGCGACCCAGTACTCCGACGGATTTTGGAGGCTAGATGGTTACGAGAGAAGGACTGGTCCGTCTTTGCGATGTGCTCATTGTTGAATAGATGCCTTCATGAGCAATCGACATGGTCCGATGCCACGGTGCGTATTCAGGCCCAAAGTCGAATTGATGCTTGACTTCTGTGCTTCCTGGTCGTTGGTCTTGTCTTTACTCTCTTCACAAAGTTTCCTAGCGTAGGCTCGTCGAATCCTCCATTGTCGACGAGTATGTCGCGTCTCTAGAACCGAATGCCTGCATCCAACTGCAAATGCCCGTCCAGCTACGAGATTTAGTGAATTGAATCCGTGTCAAATGTGGCTCTTAACATCCGAATTAGCTGTGGTCCGTCAGCGCAGCAACTCGCTCGCATGCTTGAAAACGCAAGCTACACGCAGCCTATGTGTCTGAAGTAGCCGGTCTTTGGTAAGAGCCGGAGCATGACTGGGTCAGTCGACCTCCAGCTACCATGATTATGAATACTTCTCCCGCTCCAATAGTCCATCGCTCAATCCATATTGTTCATCCAGTGGTCTGGACACTTATAGGCAACTCCTACAATCCGACTTCAGCGCTTTGAATCCAAAAAAAACCTCCCATGGATGTTGTGCCATATCTGCATTATTCTGTCCCCAGTGGAGTTGTGGGCGAGAATTACGGAGGTGAACTGTATCTAGGCACATGCAAATTTCATAGGACAGCCGCATCTTGATGAGACTGCTGATCATCTTGTGGATAATATTTTTGATCTCGACCCCGTACAACGCATCTCACTGTTGGTTATTCGTGTGATGAGTTGGATCTCAGAACTTGCCATGAATACCCAAAGAGAAGTGAATGTGAGTCATCCAGGTGATACGCCCGGATACTATGGTTATCAAGGCTACCGCAACTCCAGATTCTCTGCCATCTTTCAAGGCTTCGCCCTGTCTACTCTGCCATGACTACGAACTTCAGTGCCTGTACACAGCATATCTCTTAAATACGTGTACCTTCCATCCAAAATAGCCTGCAAACATAAGTCTGGGCGATGGTTCTTCCGTATCTTCATATTAAGACCTTAGAGTGGAAAAACAATCAAGACGGCAGAGACCCCTTCTGGAGCGCTCGCATCATCGTTTCATTGAGGTGCGCATACAGGTACCAGCCTCTTCAACAGCAACTACAACCCAGCGTATCATTTGATTGCGTGGATGAGCCACTCTGCTGGCGTATGGATGTGTCGAGACTGTCGTATAAATACCGAAGGCATCGTTCAAAGCCTTTCGGTCACTGAGACAGTGGAACCGGATCCGCTCGCTGAGCAAGCTTTGAGGATGCCGCGTGATGATTTCGGTCCAATAATCACATCCTACAGTTGGCAAGCTTGGATGAAACCGGTCAACCTCGACAAACACTCCAAAGACAAAGGCACTGTGAAACCCTGAACTGTCTGAACTCCTGCCCGAAACCAAGCAAATAATCAAAAAATTGACTCCTGGCCTGTGCAACGCTGTAAATATCGCGAGAAAACGACTCGAATCTAGTTATGAAGTTGCGTTGCACCGAATGTAAGATTTGGCTTGCCAACATGCGTATGTCGATATCGGAAGCCAAACGTATTGCTAGGTCCCACAAGAACACTTTTTGGAGACTCTTTTAGTCCAACCGAAACAATGACCGCATATCGATAGTACTCAGCAAGATGCTGTGGCATCGTACGACCTTGACAATTTATTGAGTGAGAACATGACCGATATTTTTTCCAAAGCATGTATGGCAATTGTTCATATTTCCAGGGGTTTCCTTGGATGTCATAGTCTCAGTTCTAAATTCGAGGCCTGGCAACACGTGCTAGGGTTGTCGAAGAATCCACCGCGGGATTTCACTCCACATCCTAGAAAGGCAACCATCACTGCTTAACTCAAGTGACAGTCTTCTTTTCTTGATTCCTTTGAAAAGAGGTTGGGGTCTGCTGGGTCCCTTGCTGTCCTGAATCGTGCGCTGCCGCGATGCACCTTTGAACCTCCATCGCCGTGGACATGAAGATCGTGAGTGCATCGACTGTCGCAATTTATTACCTTCGGACGACGTTCGAACAGCGAAAGTCTCCATAGTCAAAGATATAACCAATATTCCACTCATCTTAGAGAACACTAAACAGATCCTTCATGCAGGACGGGGACCTAGCTACCTTCACTGTCGGCATGTGTCTTCCTCCCAGATCACGTGGCCGGTCAGCCTCATGATTCCAATGCTTCAGCCCCGGGTTTTTCTTCCGTTTGCTTATTCGAACCGAGCGTCTAGAAACTACAATATACGTGCTTAGGCTGTAAGGGAATATTCCACCGTTGCTACAATCTACTACTTAGTCAACGTACGACACCTAGCTTTATCTTGTTTATGCTACTTCAGCAGAATTATAGCGAGATTGAAATTTTTTACGACATAGACCGTGTGCAAGAATTCTATTATCACCTTCAGTCGAGCCCTTTTAGCTGTGATCTCAGAAGCTCTTCTTTGTCTGCCGATTCCCTGTTTTGATTCGCTAAATTGTTGCCTGGTGTACCATCAAACGTCGAATCTGGGTACACATACCTGTGATTCCCATGACATCTGATCCATCGCACAATTCGTCCACAACATTCGTCGTATTGAATGAGGTTTAGGTGAACACGTCTCAAGTGACCACATCGCCCATCTGCAGCAAAATCATACGCTTGGCCAGCCAAGTTCTGAATTGTTGGCTCACGGATGTGAACTTCGATCCAATTATTACATCCCTAAGTCCCTTCTCCACTGGTTCCAGAAGTCGCCTTGAGAAAACATCGCAATGTTGAAGATACGCATCCTATTGACTATGCTAATAGCGCGTCTTGAATTATCGAGATGAGTCACGCAGCTAGGGAACGGTTGAGGGTGCAATCGATATCGACAAAATTTACGACACAGCGCAAAGCCGGCTCAATTACCACGATATCATCTCTTAGGCACGGATTATAGATTATAAGACTCACGAAGTTTGGTATGTTTCTGTGCACACGGCACTGTGCTTGAGGGCTGCGTTGGGCGTCGGCACTTCTCTCGTGTTTTAACTCTCGACCATTCCACTCGAGACAGACTAAGTCTCGCCAGATTCTTATCATTGGAACACTTTACGAGCTATCAAATTGCGTTCGTTCCTGTTTCTGGCCAACTTTGCGTTCGATGCATTCTACGGCGCAGGTTTGCACGTAAGGTCACTTCGAGTCGGCCCGCCCTTTCGGACGGAACAGACCGCCACTTCGGCGGGCCACGGTCCTCGAAGGCATCCGCATCAACTGCTGTTGTTTTTTGCGCCATAATCGAGTCAGATTCGTGGTCAGCAAGGAGCACCCACATGTAGAAAGTCGCTCATGGGGTCGAAGAGGCACAGCAAATCACTTGCAACATTGTCTCGTGGTCCCCACGACCCCACATTGACGGAAAGGGCTACGCTGTCGTATCCTAGCCTGCTTTTCCCACCATTTGAGCAGCATTGAGTCCGACGAAAGCACAAGTGATACGGTCTAGCCGTGCAAGGTTCACGTCACCGGCACACAAAGGACAAGCGATGCCGGTCCAATGTCGACTTGTGGGACGCGGCTAGAAGATTGCTGTTACAGTTTACGTGTGCCCAATATTGCACCCGTCAATTGCTGAACAACTTCCCTTCACGCAGCACCATTCTGCCGGCTTGCCACGATCCGTTGTCTACCCATCATGTCAGGCATTCTTTGCGTTTGGGCCGCGAATCTACCAGAGACCTCGGAACAGTGGTATGAGGATGAGTACATCCCAGAGATGTTGTCTCGCCATTCAAACAGGGCTCTACTTGCTGAGACCATCCCAACGCCTCTTGACAAACAATTCGAGGGTATCGGAACAAGAGATGCTGCATTCAAGAGTCTGGCAGTATACGAAATCGCTGAAGTGCAGAAGATCATCGACGCCACATACGACGAGAAAAATCACCCCGTTATGGACGGGCCACTCCGCGGGACTAGATTTGACGTGAGGCCATATGAATTGGTCAAGGACTGGCAGTCCGACGAAGATTGGAATGGCGGTAGGTGATTTTCGCAGTTGTTGTGGACATCTTGTGTCTGAGATTCTTGCATTGGACACTGACGAACGGTCAGTTCCTGCAGACGTTGCTTCGATCTTGTTCTGGGAATGGCGGCCCCACAAGGGCTTCGAAGATGAGATCGTCGAGTACTACGCACGTGAGATGGGTCCGTTGTTCTGCCAGGCTTCAGAGGTATTGCGGCTGCGATGGTTTAAGATCAGGAACGCCACAGTGCTGAAACGTGATTCCTACAACACCCTGAAGAGCGAGGATTTGCATACCTACATGTGCCTCGTGGAGATAAATTGCGAGGACTGGCCGTGGGGCGAGATCTTTGCGATCAATGAGTTGTCTGGATGGGCAAAATACTTCGAAGACCAGAGGCGTGTGGTAAGTTCATGGCTGTGTCGAATTTGGAGGCAGACCCTGATAAAACACAGGAATGGCAGGCCAGCCAATATGTGGTGAAGCGGAGCTATCCTGATGCGGAGGTTGAAGATAGTTACGCATGAACCAAGACAACACGAACAAGTTCGCGTTGTATGGGATGTTGACCATTCTCCCGGAACTGTGATTGTGCAGGAGCTTCAAGGGAGCGGATCAGAGATGATGATGTCACGGAACTCATCGGAACACCCGGGTCAATTGCTGACCCCATGACTTCTTTTCAAGGTTCACTCACCAATGCCCACAGCATCGCATGGCCTCGTACCCGCTTATTAATCACGGCGATGCCTGGCACACAGTTTTCGTGCAAGCAGCTAGCTTCTCTGTACCCGCACAAATTTGCCGGCCACTGATAACAAGCCAACAATGCCTCCCGCCCGACATGCAAAAAGTGGCGGTTGTTGGATTTGTAAACTTCGCCGCAAGAAATGCAACGAAGGTCGGCCACGGTGTAGTGACTGCGTCGATTTCAAGATGGAATGCCAGTACGGATCAAAGCCTTCTTGGATGGATGGCGGGGCATTGCAGAAACACAAAGCAGCGTCACTCAAGGAAACGGTCAAGCAACACGCAGCGCACAGAAGGGAATAAGCACAGAACGACAAGACCGGTGCCCTTGATATTACTAATCGCCGATTCGATGTTATCTCGGACATCGCGATTGTGAACGGCCCATTGAGTGCATCGTCTACAAGACCGCTGAGACCAAATGATCCATCTTCGGCATGGAATAGCACTACGACACCGAATGAAGAACCAAACCTGGTCGATATATTGCCATGGAAGTACCAGCATCATCAGCGCTCGGATACACTGGAACATGCATCGGCTACCGAATGGAACTTAATCATGAAGTACATAGACTTCGTCTTTCCGGCCATCTTTCCTTTCTACCGGCCACACATTTTCGACACGGGACGTAGCTGGTTGCTGCTTCTGTTGCGAAAGAACAGGATTGCGTACCATGCAGCGCTTGCTTTATCATGTTACTGGTTTACCATGGCGTTAAGCGATGCCGAAAAGGGCAATGAGCATGCAGTCTGCAAACAGTTGTGATGGGACGAGGTTGACAAGGAGACCGAAAAGTGCTTCTCCAGTCTCCGCACGGATATATCAGCGTTGAATCTTAATCAGATTTGCGCGAGTACGACAACGATGAAGAAAGTGGAGCTTATGAACAGCATCACTCAGGTTATCATCTTCGAAATCTCGATGGGCAAATCTACCCCTCGGAGAACATATCTGCCAGCTGCGATGAAATTGTTCGAGGAGATCATGGCCACTTTCGAATCTCGTCCTGTGTACTGAGGGCAACCCCAGTCAAAGTTCGCATCGATACTCTTAGGAATTGGTGAACAGACCGGTTTCCGGTTTTGTGCTGGCTACTTGATCTTTATCGACAGCATGGCAAGCACTGTCCTTGGAAATATGCCGCGCCTTGCGCGCTATCACACTGATGTGCTTGCGAGAATCGACGATGGAGAGTCTGCTGTGGGTGAAGCTGAAGTCCGCCTCTCTGCAATCGTCGGTTGTCGCAATTCCGTTGCCAAAACGAGCGGTGCAACGTCCATGGCCATCCCGTTGAACGTGGCTCTGGGCTCCTGTGCAAATCATACAACAATTGTTCGCGTGAACCACACAGAACTTGAACGTGCTTCCGAGCTTGAGAAAGCCCTCTCGAATGACATCCGAAGGCTCTACGCAACAGTCACCGCGAGCGCAAACCCAAATCTGTTCTTCGACAGCGTTTTCCCTCTAGATCCGTCTAACCTAGATCCAAATCCTCCAATATCATCCATCAGAGCCCTGATCTGGAGTCATGCAGCAGAACTCTATCATCGTACGGCAGTTTCGCGCTGGCGATCAGGCGATTCCGCGATCGCGAACCACGTTGCACATATCATGAGCCTACTTGCAGTCATTCCGCAAGATGAGCTTCGCACGCTCGCGTGGCCCATCTTTATCGCTGGCTGCCTAGCGCATAAGGAGGAGGAAGCGTCTTTCACCTCACTCTTCATCAATCTCAGCAGAGTGCAGATAGTCGGGCCTCTCGATGACGCTAGACAACTAATGGAAAGGGTGTGGCGAATTCGATCGACGCTGGACCAGGGGGGACACTGTTTCGCATCTGCTTTAGCAACTCTAGGCTCGCCGTCATTGATCATTTGAACATTCCTAAATCAAGGAGAATATCGTCTCCACATTATCATGCTACGAAACTACCATGAAAGGCTCACATAATGCTATCATTCCTAATATGCGCGAAGCCTACATCAAATCAAGTCTGAATATTTAGTGGCCCTTCCAAGCGCCAATGATCTCCTTTACACTGGTCGTCCTTATATCTGGGAACTTTTCATTCAACGATCCTTCCGTTGGGTAGTACACAATGCCGTGTATAGCCCACAGGCCAAATTTCGAGAGCAGTCCTTCAAGCAGCGGTTTGGGGAAATAACGGTACAGATACGGGTGTGAAGGCAACTCTGTGATCTTACCTTCGCGTAATTGCTCGGCTAAGTCGTGGGTGACCTTGAACTTATCGCCTATTCGGCGTATTAGCCATTGGTACCGTACTTGAGGAGTCAAATCTTACCGGTAGCCTCTTCAGCGAGTTGTACGATCTGATTGACCGAAGTTTGATCGCTGTAAACATTCATGACCTTGTCCCATTTTTCCAAGCTCAGAGACGCCACGACAAACTTGGCCAGGTCCTTGGTGTAAGTCAGGGTGATCAGCTCATCACCGGTACCAGGAATCGCAGCTGCCCTGTGCGCGATGTCCACAAACACGACCAAGGGGTTGAGGTAGGAATCGACGTGCGGCATGCCGTAGTAGTCGAGGAACAGTCCGTTGTGAAATTGAGTCCACTCCAGGTCCGTCTTGCGGAGGACTTGTAGGCTTTGTTCGCGGAACTGGTTTGGTGCGATCTGCAGAGACCTAACGATGTCAAAGTCAGCCTCGAACTATTCCCAAGGGTATTTCATGCCATTTACTCGTCTTCGGGTGTCTTATCCCCCCAGTTGCTCTGCACGAAACGCTTGACGGTGGCAGACTTTGCCGCCGCCTCAATCAGATTCCGCTCAGATTGCGCGGCAACAGCATCGTACATGACGATGGTGGAGACTATGGTGTGGACTCTGTGCTCGTCAAGAGTTTGGGCAATTTGATCGATGCTGCTGTAGTCTACAGCGAACGTTGGGACGGGCTGCTCTCCTCCGGGGACCTTGGTATTGTCAGCAATAGTTTTCGAATACTAAGCTCACAACTACCATACTTTGCGTCCAAGTACAATCACCTGATGGGTCCCGTCTGCTTTGAAGGCCTCAACAATGGTTTTGCCAACACTGCCGGTTCCTCCAACGACTGCGACGACAACCATGGTGTATGTCCTAAGTAGAATGCTTGTGATGGAATGAGGACGTGATACTTGGATCGGGTTTTATGCTGGCTGAAATTGCTGGTGATGATGATGTTCTGAGGGTCGTTGACCGGAGGAGGATGCCTGTTTTATACACATTTGAGAGCGCGCTGTTCGGAGTAATCATTTGACCGCTGGGATGAAGCTATCCTGCATAGACCACCCAAACCAGCAGCTCCATGAGCAGACAGTGAGCTCCGAAGGGCCTTGGGATTCACCAAGTCCGCATCCATGTTAATTGATGATGGCTGCGAGTGGACGACTGTATTGGTGAGATTTTAGCGCAAGCACTAGGCCCAACTTGAATACCCGCGCGGGCTCCTGAAGGGGGAACGTGGCTATGTAGCGATACTTGAAAGCACAAAAGACTAGCTCGTTATTCAAAATCTGACATCATACGAGCGCATACATACACTTTGATTTGTAAGTTAAGTGTTAAGTTGGTCAATTTCCTTGCAATGCAGTGGACCGCCGCGGAAATTCGGTATGGAACAAGCGCCGAACGGTTGTCTCAGGTAATAGGCGCAGCTTGCCTCAGACCGTGCAACATCGAATTTGGAGAAGCATTCAATATGCGATTTTAGTGCACTCTCATTGGAGGAATGGAAGCTGCCACAATCTTTGGTTGTCACAGCCGACTCCTTCTACTACCTAAGAGCGATGCAGCTATGATGACGTGAGGAATGACATGACACCTGCCGTACATCACGATATCAACGATGCAACTTACAACACCCACCGAAAGATGCAGTACAAAGGTCCAAATGCCGCGACATCAATCCAATTTGAGCATTGCATCAATACAAGGGTGCCCCATGGTATCTCAACAGAGAAAGCCAGTCTGAGCTTCGCTTCGTAGTCTCGCAGCATTCCAATACCGTCCACTCGCCTGGCTCGCCAGTCGGACAGGCTTTGCTATTCAACACCAAGGACTTTCCATCGACAATCCCGAGCTGCATCAGCTTTTCGACACCGGCATAGTTGTCCTTCCGGATTGCGTTAAGAATTGATGGGAGTTGAGGTAGGTGCAAAGCACGACCTGCGTCCCACTGATGCACCATGTCGATGAGCGCGGCGTAGCTGAACTTCGTTTCTACATCCTTGTCGGTGTCGGTACAGAGTAGAATCGAGTCGTATGCCGGAGGCAAGGCTGCAATTTCGCCTCGATTGGCAGCTGCGGAAATGAAATCCAGTAGAACACGCACGTTGTTCTTGTTGTTTCTTCTAATGGCAAAGTCGAGAGCCTCATATGTCAACTCTGGGGCCATTGGAAGCATCTCTTGTAGCATCGCCGTTGCTGCCTCGCCGGTCTCGCTTGCTGCAAATTGCAGAGTGCTCATATTTTCAATGGCGGGATCTCTAGGATGGGCACCAGACCGAAGAAGCACTCTCGAGACTTCCAACCTATCTAGTGCCAATGCAGCGACGAACGGCAAGGCCTTGATTTCTCTTTTGCTCCGCCTGAAGAAGATCTCTTCTCGAACTAATGCAGGCTTGTGTTGCAGAATAAGCTCGACGCCTTGGGCTGCATCTGCTGCGATCGCTCTGCCTAGCGGTGTTCTTAATCCCGCATCTATTTGTGTGCGCTGGACTAAACTCAAGTCGAAGCCTCTATCAGCAAGCAGATGCAGTATGCGCAATGCATCATCTGGCCTCTTTTGCCACGTTTCCTTACTAAGCGCACTGACAGGAGACACGAAGCGTGTCTTCTTTTCCTGGTGCTGTTGGAGATCATCTTCCTTTTCGTAATCACTCGGTGATCCTTTGAGAGCGAGCATTTCCTCGACGGTATCAGCCCAGCCGGCATTTGAAAAGCAAGCGAGTGCCGAGACCTCATATGTTGTTTGCCATGGGCGGTTTTGGTAGCTGGCAGATTGCAATTCGCATTTGTTGTCAAAAAGCCCGGAAACGAGCGCCGAAGGGTCAAATCTTGAGCTGCCCATGATAAACTTCATGACACTCGTGCCAACTTCGGCGTTCTGCCACCGTGAAATCCCATCCAATACGCTTGATTTTGCTAGTCGTACTTGGGATTCAGCCCAGTAGTGTTGAGTGTCTTCAATCTCGCGCGGCCATTGTTCGGTCATAGGGTTGGCGCCATGAGATGCTATAAGGCAGCTTGCAAGCTCCGCGTGTTCTTTGTATGCAGCCGACAGAAGCGCATAATCAGTAGGGGTATATTTGACTTTCAGCCGAACATCGCCGTACTTTGCCCCATTGCGAAGCAGAAAATCGACCACTCTTGCATGACCAGCTGCTGTCGCCTTAGCTAAAGCGTCGTTCTTGCTTTTCTTAGTTCTTCCTGTAGGATCCGCACCGATCGCCACTACAGCTTTCACAAGAGACAGGCTGCCCTCTTGTGAGACTTCTTCAAGAATTTGGCTGAGATTTTCTGGTGTGAAACCCCCATTGCCATTTCCTGCTGTGTTCGACCTCTTCAGCGAGAACTTCAGTATGGACGAACTCGATGAGCCTTTTCCGGTGACTGTGATGTTTTTCTCCTTGAGTCGACGCATGATCTCTACCTTTGCCTGATCTGAGGTCATATCTGGTGCCTCATTTTCGTATGCGCCTGTTGTGAAGGCAGCGACTGAGAATCGAGGCTTTTGGAAAGGACTGCTTGGGTTACAGAAAGATGATGGACGCAACTGAGCTGATCCAACACTGCTGCTTGTAGTGCTGCTTACGGTTCCCATTCGAGATAATGTAGCTGCTGGAAGAGGCGTTGGACCCTTCGACAATCTAAGAGGCAAAGGCTGCGGGCCACCTGGCGTGAGCGAAGCCATCGAGTCGCTGATGCCGCCTTCGCTACTACCTGCATGAGACATTGGTGGCGTCATAGGCATTGTCGCTGCTCTCTTGAAAGCCAAGGGCCGTGGCATGTCCGAATCTGTAGGCGATTGAGGTACCAGCGTTGGCGCTTGTGACGAAATGGAAGGGCTGCTCAGTTGCACATTATATTCTGGCGATGTAAAAGCCAGTAATGTACTCGGTGAAGATATCGAATGGCCCATACTTGGTCTTGCGGACCTCTCGTCAGGAACGATAGTTGGTGCACATGCCAATGATGAAGTCCGAGGCGGAGCCTCCTCCGCGACCTGGAGTCCCTCAGCATGTCTTCTGTACTGTGGGACATGCGCCGCCAGGTCATAAGATGCGTCGGCAAACTTCGATCTTAAGCGCTGCGGATTCCTCGATGGCGGCGGTGGTGGAAAAGCACCGAGCTCTTGAACCGTTGTAGAAGCCAATTTAGAGGGACGGGTGTAGTCCCACTGAAGGCCCCTTCCATACAGGGTTTCGTACTCCCCTAGTCCATCGGCGAACTGACCTTCCAAATCCTGCATTGTAGCTACGGGTTGCATGTTTGGAGTCGCGTTACACGCTGTCCAGGAACCTAGGTGTCAAGGTTGGTGTCAGGCTGGAAAGGGGTGAAGCGGGGTAGAAGCAGCTGCCTGGCCATTATGACTGCTGTCTTGACAGCCACAAGACGGCTGAGAGACTGTATTGAAACATGTGCTAAGAGCTGGAAAGCTGCAGTGCACGTCCGGCGCGGCACTGAGACGAGCTTCCATTGTGGGCTGACCGACGGTACGAACGGAGAAAGACACAAATGTGTTCGATCTATTCCCAATCGCTCCTGCGGTCAGGTCGTGAGCGGGTGATGTGGAGGATAGTCGCTACGGTTCGCTGAGAAAGGTGATGTAGGTCCACGTGGGTCCCTTGATTGGCTGATTTGTTCGCTTGGCAAGAACGCCTCCAATTCCGTCACTTTCATCGATCATCTCTTCAGCACTATCGACTCGCGTGCGAAGATATCGCCATCTAGCATCTCTCGCCAAGCGCATCAGTGTCCAGATTCTGAAGCCCCGCGCTGGAGGCTCGGGCTGCCAGACGGTTTTCAGATGCGTGACCACATCATACAGTTTCGGAACACCCCAGTGGGCCCCGAGTTTGTTGGGTCAAATTTACTGTACATTATGTTGATCATCCTAACAGGAACAAAGATTCCTTGATGCCAACGATTTTCAATACTTACTTTGCGCCAAGATACTGGAGGGCAGCACATAATTCGAGGCTTGAATGATGACAGGAGTTCAACGAGATTGGGAAATTCTTATACCTTTACGACACGAGTCAAAAGCTGCAGGCTGGTATAGAGGGTAAAGACATAAGCAAGAAGTATTTATCTATAGACGTTCCTTTTAGATACTGCATATGTTGGTGGTGTGTGCAGCCATCTGTAGTAGATGCGAGTGGCGCCTGGCTTCAATTGAGGTTGATGCCACATTGACTCACTAGTCACCCTCTTTTGCTATGAGGTTCTTCATAACGCGTAAGATATAAAGTGCTCTTGAAGATTGTCAGGGTTATAACAGAATTGCTGCAGTGTTGTTTTGGACATGATGCCAGCCTTTGACATTTTGAGGACCAAGATAGTGTCAACATCGGCTGTAACCGAATACTATCTTAGCAGTACATTCTAGTAACCCCAGGGCGCGCTATGGTACCTGTTTAGATTTGGGTGGTCTAGAGGTCACATAAAATCGACGCTATTATTTATTCTCCAGTCGTAACGTTAATGATCCATGCACAAGAAATCACGAAAGATACGGCAGATGATTCTTGACATTACAGCTCCGGATCGGATCCCGCTAAAAGTGTACAGCGAGTCTTTCAAGGTTGCCTCGGATACACGTAGCTATGTGCAGTGATCGAGGTCGCAACACCTGGAAGATACGTTGGTGAATTGAGGCTCTTATGCGGCGTGCTTTGAGGGACGGGTATGTGGAGGCGGGAGCAGCCGTCGTATGCATCACGCCTACCCCGCTTTTCCGTACACAATTCCAGATAATTACTCCACCCATATTGGGAAACAGCGCACTGGCCTAACGTCATTGACAGACGCTCGGTACTCGGTTACATGCGCATATATATAACCTTACCTGGGCCCTCGGATTTGCCAGCGTATCGATATCTTCAACTGTATTGTCCCTCTAGCAAGCAGGACCATGGCAGACGACAAGAAGAGAGAAGGAAAACGCGTAGCCGCTGAAAATGGCGTGTATGTAGCTATCTTCCATCACAAGAATGGCTTGCTGAAGACATCCGCAGAATCAACCCTTCAGGCGCGATCGTGCTGGCTGCAGCGCCCATGTACCTCGCTCTGGTGCCCCTAACATCGTATCTAACAAAGCCAAATTCGATCGTCCAGTCCTTGACACATGCGCTTATCAAGGTTCTTCCTGGTGTCGGCGTAAACTCGATTACTTCTGGACGCGCAATCCCTGCGCTTTCAGCCCTGTACTTGTTCTGGACATTCGGCGCATCTGGTGCAGCCTCAGCCGCTGGACAGGCTATGGCACGTGAAGAGGGCCTTGACAATGACCACCCCAGGAAGCACATCAACAAGCTGGACGGGCTGCCGTTAAGATTGAGAAGTGCGCACTATGCGCTCATGGAGAACTTCCCAGGTATGCACCGTGCTCAGAACATGGGACACAATTGCTGACTCGAAACCTAGCGTTCGCCCTTGCTGCAGCTCTTGCCCAGATCCTCGCACAAAATGATGCGCAAATTGTCAACTTGTTGGGCTATCATGTCATTGCGAAGCTGCTCGTACATTATCCGGCGTATCTCACCAATATCGCTTTGCCGAGGACGCTGGCTCACATCAGCGCCACTAGTGCGTTGGTCAATGTGTGCTGGAGACTAGCTGCTGGTGCATGAGTGAGGAGTTTCCTGAATCAATGTGGGCATCTTCGGCGATGAGAATGGGATATGTTCACAAAGGGTAACGGCTGGGAACAGAAGGTGTTTGGAAGAGAGTCAGGAAACCTTGATGGGTTGGATAGATACAGCATATTGAAGTGAACGTTACTGAGTTCATCACATTATCACAACCAAGGCGTTGGTTTCCGAATCCGCACCTGGTCGCTCGCTAGATGTCAAATGGTCTTGCTGCTTGGACAGATGCCCTCACCCACGAGCCTACATTGAGCTCGTGATTCACCCTCACCTATGTCGCTTTGCCATGGCGACCACGAAGACTTACTGTCCAGATATTTCCGCGACTTCCGTAAAACCAAACACACCGACCTACAGATACACTTGACATATCACATCGAACCGCTGGCGTGTGCGGAAGTGGTGGCGCTAAGCGTCTTCACCCAGGCGTCGCTTCAACAAAGTTTATTCAGCCGTTCGTCCAGCCTAACCCAGAAGCTCACCGAACATTGTGGCGACCTCAACACTGAATTCGAAATGTTTTGTTAGCGAAGATGAGACGCGCTTTGATGTTCATCGGCGCCGCTTCCACCGAAGAATTCTAAAAAGCAGTATACGAAGTCATCCACCCTCCCACGAATAAGGCATTGACCTTCAAGGTGTTTGTACCCGGGTCGTGCCCCCACGAAGAAAAGTGATCATGCGACGCCCGTAGAACGCAACTACGACGCTGGCCGTCCCAGCGTGATGATTCTCGTGCGGTTTTGCAACTTTGTCGATGGAAGTAACGTTCCAGATCTTCGACGAGCCACTGCGGTACAAACCCTGTGTCTTTTACACAAAAAGGCGGTCTAAAAAACACCGCAACGCGGGGTTATATACACTGAAGAAAGGTCGATTTGGGTAAAAAACACCGCAAAACAGGTTAAATACCTAAGTTGCGGTGTTTTTAAGCTGCAAAAAAACACAGAGCGGGGTTTAAAACACTAAAGAAAGCTCCTTTTCGGGTATAAAACACTGGGTGTGTACCTCAGTGAGCGGCAATTCATGTCCTGTTCCGGGCCTCTAATCACCCCAAGTACCTACTCCCCAAGGAGGACGTCATCGGCTCTGCCCCTGACTATCTTGCAGTATTGAGTTTTGTGTGCAGCTTGCTAATGGACGCCATCGTCAGGCACGAAGGTTTTGACCCTAAAAATTATTACGACTATAAAACGTGGCTTCCTTGCAGGAGATCTGCGCGCTACATGCACTTTCGCTGCAGCAAGAATGAGCATGCCGACCAGAAGCTCAGGCTCTGCGATCACCACGATCATGCTAATAAGGAAGAAAGGGAAACTTACGAGAGCACCTAGGGGCGATAAGAGCTCTCTGGCTCGGAACAAAGCTCAGGTAGACAAGGGACAATCGTCGCACTGTGGGACAGCGATTCTACGCATAAGCCCAATTGGCACTGCGATGATCACCAGGATGCTCGGATCTTCAGAGGAAGTAGAGACAGAGCAGATCAGCATCGGCTCGAAGCTTCAAAGAATGAAAGCAATAAGGAGATAGTGAAAAAGAGATATCTCTCCCAAAGATAATGTAAAGCTCAATGGAACAAGGTTTCTCTTGGGTAAGAAAACATCTCAGATCCCTTGACATGGACTATCTGGACGAGAAACCCAACCCTGCTTTTTCATGTTGACCTTTGCATGGCTGCGGCCGACTGACCCTTGACCCTGCAAAGGCTGATTGTCGGAGTTACGTAGGCTTTCAAGCATAGATGCTATCTACGCGCGACCTCGACACGCTGTCGATCGGAAAGAATGCGAGACCGTTGAACACAGCCGGCAATCCATGGCACAACGACGGATTTGAGAAATTGAGACCGGGACAGATTCTGTGCTGTGGAGCTTTCGCGTGCTTGGTTCCTTCGCGGAGCGTTGAACCCTCATTCTTCACGATACCTGCCACTTCTGGTAACTGTGCGGTAAAACCGTCGATCACAATTGCCGTTCCGTGGAAGCTTCTCCCAAACTTCGACGCCACGAAATCCAAAAATAAAGACTTACGGAAGACCCTTCCGCTCAAGACTTTACACATTTGACCTTCGCAAGACTGCTTCTTTGACCGTCAACTGTTAGGACCCACGGAAGCTGCCTGTTCTAGTAGCAAGATCAAAACCTTCGATCGATGTTGTTGTTTTGTGGAAGAAGCTGTTCCCAACTTCAAAGTCCAGGCGTACATTCCTCTCTTAGAATCATTCCGCAGCGCACTGAACTGCGTATTGGCCCCTCGCCCTCACACACCTAAATCATACTATCATCTGCCACACCTACCTCGCCACCCCTCTATCACACGTCTCTCCCTCATCGTAAATCAATCGCTCAGCAGCTCATCTCACGCCACAAACCGTGGACCATAGCAAACCCAAAGATAGAGTGAGATTGGTCGTGCTCGCCACACGAGTGAAGCATCAATACATCCATGCGTGACATACGCCAAGCCACCACCAGCCACCGTCTCTACACCAATCTGTCACTATCCATAACCGAGCTCGTATCTCGATGGCCCGTCGATGACCCGCCAATGGCCCGATCAGCGATCGGTCAAAGTCTAAAAATGACACAGGGGCTTGCGCGCCGATCGCTTGGTTTCTTTCGATGGAACGGGTTCCGTGAGGCTGTGCATCTTTCGTTGAGCGGTTGATAGATTTTGTGGGTTCTGTGTGGACTGAGCGATGATAGGTCTACTCGCTTTAATGAACATCGATCAATGAAGATGGATTCGTTCTCGCTGGTGATTATCTAGACGCGGAGTTGCTGATGGCTCGCTGGTGCGATATTGACGTACTGCTAATGAACACGACCCGAAAATTCCGAGCAGAGGTCCGTCGCAGCATACGCAGCAAAGAAACATGTCTGGAACAATACTTTTTCATTCTATCTGCCTACCAAACTGCGCTGGAAGGTCCGTGTATATCATCCATCCTCCCAGCCGTTGTGTGTCGTCTTGCGCGGGCCGCTTTCGTGAGTACTCTAAGAAATGGGCCTCGACAGAGGTCAAAGCGAAAGAGGGTGTTGAGCATATGAGATGGGAGGTGATTGTCGGGGAGTGAGAGTGATAAAGATAGTCGCTAAAAGCAGAACCGACGCCGAGGCGATGCATAAAATGTCGATGGTAATTACAAGATGTAGGGCTGTGCACGTGGCACGTCCAAATTCCAACTCTTTAGAAGCGTACTGCGTACCTGCGGCCTAAAAGCCGCATATCCAACGTCCATGGCAAGAAGTCGAAGGTGAAAGGACGAGCGAGCGAGGTGGTCTTAGGAGGCGTGTGATAAATGCGCGAGAGGAGTATGAGCCTACACTCCTGCCGGCACGGATTTACGTGTTGTGACACAACGTCGTCGCACACGGGACGATCCAAGAGCTGAGGTGGGGCCTGCATGTACTGACCCGACTCGTCCCTGCAGCGGAAGAAAATGCGATGCGATGCGATAGATTGAAACGAGGACTCCAAAACGCCACCGTTTGGATATATGGTGAATATCAAAGAGCGAAAACGAGGGCACTGTACAGAGCGGGAGTGGTATCGTGCTTAGAAGTTCTGCGCAATCCCAGAGTTTCCTTGCTGCGGAAAGACAGAAGGGTTTTCAATCCTCGTGTTCCGTCGCGCAGACACGTCCCGAATGACAGGCTGCTGACCGGCGCCATACGGATCATTGTTACCGTATGGGCCTGTCTGGTAGTAGCCTTGATTGTCATAGTACTCATTGGAGTTGCCTTGGGTATAGCCGGGGTAATCGCCCGAGGCATCGGATCGGTTAGCCGCAGAGTAGGACGAGGATGCATTGGAGGGTCCTCGCTGTACGCCGGCCTGGTGTTGTGTCGAATTGGGCACGGCACCACCTACGGCTCCTAGCGCACCAAGGCCATCTGAGTCCATGGTCTCGCGACGACCATTCATTAAGGGATCGTTGGAGCCTTCTGAGTATGCACCGCCTGTGGGGGAGTGAGGTGTGTTGTAGCCGCCAGGGTTGCTGTTGCTGTCCGAATAGGTCATGCCGCTTGTCAGAGTGGTGGAAGCCTTGCGGTTCGAGCTGGTGGCAGTGTTGCCCCAGCCACGGTACCCGCTCGAATCCTCGGCCATCTCAGATCCTCCCATAGCGACTGCAGGCAGGGTTGGGTCGTGATTGGGGTTGAAGCCATACTCCTCGACCTCCTTGCGTCGCTCCTCCTCGTTGTTCTGGCGAGCCTTGCGCTTCCTCCAGAGGATGATACCGGCCAACACTAGCAGTGCAACGACGACTACGGGCACGACGACAGCAATTGCAGTCTTTCCACCGGAGGTCAGCCCTTTCTGCGCATTTCCACCTTCCGCTTGGGGTCCAGCGGCGCTGGTGCTTGAGGAAGATCCACGGGTCGTGGCAGTAGAGGCTAGGCCGCCGGTAGTTCCAGTGGCTGCAGGACCCTCACGCGTGACGACCGACGTGACGATGATAGGGGTCGGAGTCTCGCCGGCGCGGGATGGTGAGGGAGTGACAGTGACTACGGACGTTGCAATCTCAGTGGTCGTTGGTGGTGCAGACGGGGCAGTGACGACTGAAGTTGCAACTGGAGGAGCGCTCGACGGGGCAGGCGCAGCCGAAGATGGTGCCGCTGAAGAGGCCGGGGGCGCAGAAGACGCTGGCGGTACTGACGATGCAGGCGGTGCGGACGAAGCTGGGGGCGCCGATGATGCTGGAGGAGCTGAGCTCGCAGGTGGTGCGGAGCTCGGGGCCGCAGACGAGGCGGGCTCCGTCGCTGAAGAGGGCGTGTTAGGAGCCGCAGACGAGGGCGCAACAGAGGGTGTAGACGGCTCCGACGCAGCAGACGAGGGCGCTGGTGCGGCCGACGTTGGTGCTGCCGACGGTGTTACAGGCTGGGACGACGCAGCTACAGTGGGAGAGGCGGGAGAAGAGGGAGAGGCAGGAGCGGCCGACGATGCGGCAGGCGCTGAGGAAGGAGAGACAAGGGAGATGAACGTACTGGCAGCAGTGTTGTTCACCGACGACATGGTGACAATTGCGAGGCACGCGGCCGGGCAGCGAGCAGGAAGGTATAGATTACTGCCTCAGTACGGAGCAGAGCGCAGAGTGAGGGTGTTAGTGTGTCGCGGGTACCGGCAGTGCTGGTTACTTGGTTCGTCCCAGTGTTCTGACCCTGTGGTATGCACGCTCGCCGGGTGATGCGCGGGTCCACTGTTTGGCAACAGGCGGTGGGACAACACGAGTGATGATGTATTGCTAGGGTGCCAGAGCCAGCGAAAACTGCAAAACGGCCCTGAGAGGTGAGTGGAGGAAGCGGGCGAAAGAGGAGGTGTTGCAAGAAGAGTGGAGCGCCGCGGCAGGAAGAGGGCGATCCAAGCTCTGTTGATCGAATGGGACGCGAGCAGCTTCTGACGGCTGCCTTATCTGGCCAAGGCTGAGATGGATGAGGCACGGAAGCTCCCAGTGTTTGCGGACGACCAGTCAAGAGCCGATGACCAGGGCAGCCTGCGACAAACGTGTTCCAATTGGGACGGGCAGAGTGCAGCGCGGTGCTTTTCACGTTCACGGCCAAGGCGTCCGCTGGCAATTTTGGCTGGCGGCGGCACCTGTCTAGCCAGAAACCAGCGTCGAAAAGCGGAGGCGCTACGCCGAAACGCTCTTAGTTGGCTCTGTTTTGGGGAGGTCAAAGGGAGAGCGGCGCCAGCGCGCAGATGTGGCTGTGTGCAGCGACTCAAAGAACCGTCCCAAAATCTCACCGAGGATCTGGCAGCGCGAGGTGAACACCGCATGCCCGTACACGATGCAGCCGGCGTGGCACAAGATGATGCAGGTTTGCGCAGATTGCGCTTGCATCATGCTTGCGACCGTCTCCACTGCTCGTTCGCACGGCACCCCGGCCCTCAGTAGCATCATTCTTTGACGAGCTGCTCGTTTTCGATACGCCCGGGCGCTGCTGATTGGTCCCTCGGCCACTCTATAATTAAGTATATATGGTCAGAGTCGCTCCGGGACGTTGCAGCGGTCGTATTCTGCGCCGCTACTCGTGACTACGCAGCAAGACAGCGCGCCATTCGTGAAGGATCTCTTTGAGCATGCCCCTCTGTAGAGCGCTGCTGCATTCTCACTGCAATCTTTGTCAGTTGCTCTCGTGTGCAACGAAACAAGCTTCTTCCAAATATCGCTGCCATCCAGGATGCCCTGCATTATCATCCCGCTTCCATGCTTCCACCGCTGAAGCCAGTCTTACACTTCGCTAGAAGGAGCGTGAACCATGTCCCAACATCGCTTAGCAATTGCTTATTTGCCATGCGTCGATATCGAGAGCATTGTGTGTGCATGAGTAAGATTAGGCTACCTGAAACACATTTGTCGTCCACTCTGGCGTGCTTGGTCTCTCGGTACTCTTCATGTATGCTCGCTTGAGCCAGCAGCAGCCGCTAATGCAACAGCCATTGACCTTACATGTAGGCACTAGCGTACCGTACTCGTTGTCTACACCGATGAATCTTGAGCCTACACCAGGCCTGGAATCACAGCCTTTCGGTCTCCCACCTTTTCCTTCCCGAATTTCTCTACATACCACCGCTTGCCCTGCAGTGCGCGAGGCAGCATCGTGCTGATTTCGTTGATAAGGAATATTTGAGCAGGCTTGCAGTGAAGGCCGCCTATCATCCACCAGCCACCCCACTCGATCCACTCGCAGAAGTAGTGTGCATACAGGATGTACTTGAAAAGACCGTTCTTGGGTATCATGTAGACCTTGTCCACGCCCTCAATGGGCTTGTTCTGCTCAGCTGCATCTTTGCGCTGTCTGCGGTCGGCGGCTCGCCGGATCTCGCGCAGGTCGTCGTCATGGAACATGTTGCCTAGCAGTCCCCAGCACCACAGCACGAGGCCCCCGAATATCCACCCTGCGCGACCTTGCCAGCGGTAGTCGACGTCGGTTGTCGGGCCGTAGCCTGAGACGTAGCCGCCGATTGAGATGGCATTAATCACTTGGAAGGCCAGCATCGCCAGACATACAATAGGGCTCATGGGTGACATGCTGGGGTTGAGGAACAGCGGCGAGAGGATGGCGCGGTAGGCGTAGTGAATCACCTGTGCGCAGTCAGTAACAGTCTTCAATCTACATACAAGCGCGACTCACAAAGCAGCCGACCATCGTCCAATTGCCCCATGGCAACTCCTCGATGCCCAGCTCCTTCGGCAGCGTCAAGAAGATGTACAGCAGCGTAATTGGCCCTGCAGACTCCATGGTCGCCCAGCCTATCTTGCCTGGGACATTGAATCTGGACTCAGTCGAGGTCTTGCCCTGAGGGTACCAGTCGATGACCCATTGAACCGCCGTGACCTGTCAATGTTGTCAGCAAGGGTGCTATCGTGCGCGTCAAAGCAACTCACCAGAGGGAAGAACTGCCAGATGTAGCAGATCCACTCCCAATTCTCACGCGACGGAGGCAGCCAGCTCTCGACGACGGCCATGTTCGTTTTCCAGCACGCAAAAGAATAATTGTGTGAGCTTGGGATTGTGAGCAACTGCACCGCCGAAAGCTCCGGGTGTTGATGTCATAGTGGCACGCTTGGACGCGTTTGTGCGCCTCGATGCAACTCGAATTGTTCACGAGCCCAACACATCCTCTTCGTGCTTTACATTGTCACATCTTTTCTCGCTCTGCACAAATGTGTAGGTCTTGTTGTTGTCGTGATCTGGTCTGCATGGATATGGGTGTCAGCGCGGAGAATTGCGTGAGTCTGAGCAAGCCATGGATGATCCAGTTCTCGCTTCGATTCAGCTTGGCTAGCGCAACGCTCTTCGCACACAAGGATCGTACAACGCGTCTGCGATGCGAGAGTCGTCGGGAGGTGCTAATGTGTGCAAAAGAAAGATGATCAGATCCGTGTTTTCTGGAATATGTATGCTACAATTGCTCAAACTTTCATCAAATCAATCCAGTCGCTTTAGCTCACTTGGGAGAGCGCCAGACTGAAGTTCAGTCATTAAATCTGGAGGTACTGTGTTCGATCCACAGAAGCGACACTAGCTTCGGTGCCTGGCAAGTCCAGGATTCCTCGATTCTTTTTGAATTTTTTGTCCTGTAGTGAGCTCCCATTCTGCGTTCCTTTCGCGTCGTCAAACTGAGCTTTGTTTTTGCATGCGCGCTGACTCCTTCCGTTCCTCTGCTCGCTACACTAACGGATCGTCACCAGCTCTACAACCCTAGATGGATCTAAATCAGGGCGTTCACTCGTCTGCAACGGCTCTCGCTCCAGCTGCGCGATCGTGTCTGCCTCCGCGGCGAAACCTGAACGCTATGCATCCTCTTTTGGTCGACGTTACTATCACCGCCTTATCTCGTACACTCTGGCAATGCTGACAGCAAGGCCGGCACTTCATTACTCTTACAGACTCAGCTCGTACAATACGAGCGCCTCTCACGGCGTGACCAGTTACGATTCCGATCGAACGTGGCAGTTTAGTTTGGTAGACAACCCAACAATCATTGACACCACATGATTCGTCCACCACTGTCCCTCGGACACGAGGTGGTAGCACCTCCCCTGACAGATACATGGCTCATGTGAGCCCTTACGAGATAGGACCGTGGACGCAGCATCATCGCCGAATCAATGCGAACAATCATGGCTCACACCGAAAGTACACGAGAGCATCGTAGCTCGCGGAGACTTATTATCCTCGAGCGGTTGAGATCTCCAACGCTACAGTTGATCGATCCAAGGCAGATCTCAAATTCCTGGTGTACGAGGATACTGGCCCACGAGTAGATAGGTTCGACAGCGATTGTGATCAAGACATGTTCCGATGTGCAACACTTTTGGGCTACGGAGATGACCGCGGAGTTCTCGACATCAGGAACCAGATGAGTTAAAAGACCACTATAGATGTTTCGACGCCTGACGAGCCGCCCGAGAAAATAGGCTCAATTCTTGTCAAAGATTCGAAAACACTGTCTCGTGTGTATTCGCCGTACCAGGAGTTTTCACGAATTCGAGTTGTGCGCACTATGTTGTAGTGACCCATCGTTGGCCACCCCGATGCGAAAGTCCACCACCAAGAACTGATCAGGTGCGCGATCTCGATGCGCTCTCGACGACGTACTCGATTGCGCTGTCGGTTTCGCTAATGTTTGCGGTCCACATATGATATAAGTCGTTCAAGTACGTCTACTACAATCTACAGAGAGTCCGCAGCTTAAGCATATCTTGAAGAACAGCAGCTTGGTGTGCAGTGGATGGGCTTTGCCTACACTTGGTCTCTGTCACGGCTGGCTAAATCGAGGTTGAACCAGACACGCAAGGGCAGCTGACAGCAGTACACGCACTGTCCGCATCAAAGACTAAACCTGTAGACTAGAATGAGCTCGATCGCGACATCGTGCTAATTTACACAAGATCAATCATGTCCAGCGATATACTCGCGCGCAGGTCGTCCAAGAGGCTTCATGCGCGGGCCTTGGCCTTGTTTTAGCTTATCGCCTTGATCCCGGATCGGTTTCCTGAAGAATGTCGTGAAAGAAGGGGACGTGAAGCATGCCCACCATTCCATTGGACGTTGAAACTCGTGACTTCGCATCGAGTGGCGTACCTGTACTTTGGAACAATTTCTGCGCCATCGCTGGTGCTACGAACCATCGTTCCAGACGAATGACCGACCCAGCTGGACTTGGTCTGTCGAATGACCTACCTGACACCCAGTCCGTCGTTCAAGCTGCAGTGAATAAGCCAAAAGTACTGAGACTGTGAGACAAGGCAATACGTTGTTATTGAATTTTAAATAGGCTGAGACGAAATAGATGTTGGAAGCTAGTAACAGACTGCGGTTCTGAGGTGTTGTTTAGAAAATACTGGTCTCTCTCACCTGAAAATCTACTAGTAGCATACTCGACACTCACGGCTCCAGGTTCCGCAGTCGCGCTGTACTTCCTGTGACGTTCCATGGCCCACACAAGGGGCCGGATTTGGCGGTCTATGAAAGCTGTGAGTTGCCTCTACCGTTAGAAGTTCTGGATCATTATCATACCCCAAATTCGAAGAATACTGGAAATAAGACAAACGAGCTGGGCCCCCAACCGTCAGCTTATCCAGAGCACATGGTAACCGGTAGAGTCTACAGCTTTGTGGAGGTCTGCTCTCAATCATCACCGTTAGTTAATGGTGGACGGCGTGAAGACGTACATCGGGCAAGTCCGTGCACATACTACGAAGAAAGACAGTCAGTGGATAATTGGTGTGAAGCTGGTATCCATTTGCTATCACCACATCTGTCTTTCGCGGACATGCACCGCATCACGTAGTTTTCTAAACAGCGCACGAGTAGGCTGCAAATTGAATCTGCAAACCACCGGGAGAACATTCAGCCTGCACACGACAGATATGGTATGGAAATTGAATATTCACATTGAAATGCTGTACGCCGCGCCATATTTTGATGCATCGGCAGCAGCTATAGAACTAATACCCCAAGTAGCACGAAGCTTACTCGACCTCTCCGCGAACACCGGCCGGAGCCGCCGCACCACTGCTCTGCATCAAATGACTCGGCACTCTCTCCATCATGTTCTGCTCGGGCGCTCTCGCCTCGCTCTTCTTGTTGATACCTCTCGCGCCCGGAGTCAAGTACGTGTTATCCAGAGTCGGCAGCTCCTCGCCCTCGGTCGGGACCCAGTGCTTGCTCTTCCACGGCTTGACGCCGAGGATGTACATGGTGTCGATTTCCTCGAGGCTGCGGCCCTGCGACTCGCACAGGAAGAAGTACACGACGAGCGCGCCGGCGAAACAGCAGCCTGCGAAGACGTAGCCGTAGCGGTAGTCGATGGCAGACGTAATAAAGGGCGTGAAGAAGGAGAGGAGAAAGTTCCAGACCCAGTTGCTAGCGGTGGCCAGAGCCATGCACTTTGCGCGGTAGCCTGGGAATGATTAGTGTCCATAGATCGTAGATAGCGTTCAGATGGATGCTTACGTGTCGGGTAGATCTCTCCAACCACAGCCCAGACGATGGGACCCCAGGTCGATGCGAAGGCGGCGATGAAAAGACACGCGACTACGATCATGCCGTAGCCGACTCCTTGCGAAGGGTTGTCCTCAGGTCCAAGGGCGAAGTGACCGAGAGAGGCAAAGATAAGGAAGCATACGAACATCCACAAGGCACCGTAGATGAGTGCGGGACGACGACCATACTTCTCAACGATGTAGAGACCAGGGAACGTGCAACCGAAGTTGACAGCGCCGAGGATAATCGATGTAACGTAGGAGTTGGACAGACCAACAGACCCGAACACCGTGGTGCCGTAGTAGAAGAAGTAATTAGCGCCAGTAAGCTGCTGCAGCATCTGCATCGTGATTCCGAGCAGCGTGCGGTACGCCATTGCTGGACCAGTGAAGATCTCGTACCAAGGGTGGTGATCGCCACCCGCACGTTCGGCCTCCATCTTCATCTCGATCTCTCTGATCTCGCGCTGCACCTCGGCATGATCCTCGTTGACACCGTACGTGAGCGCAATAGTCTTGCGTGCTTCGTTGATCTTGCCCTTGCGATACTCCCAGCGAGGCGATTCTTGCATAAACATGATGCCGAACACCATTAGGCCGGACCAGATGAATCCAATACCCATGGGGAGCTTCCAGGAGCGTGAGCTCTCGTCAGCCTCCGTACCGAAGTTGATACAGTAAGCAGTGAAGATACCGAGCGTGATGAACAGCTGGTAGCACGAGACGAGCGCACCACGAACGTAGCGCGGAGCTGTCTCAGACTGATACATGGGCGTGAGGACAGACAGACCACCGACTCCCAGGCCCGCGACCCAGCGGCCGAGAGCGACTTGGTACCATGTGTCAGTTGTTGTGATCTGGACAATAACGCCGACGCAGAAGATGATGTTCCAGAACACAATCGAGTACTTGCGGCCGAATTTATCGGAGATGGGAGCAGCGATCAGTGCACCAACCAATGTACCGATGGAGAGCAAAGCGACGATGAGTCCAGAGCGGACATTGCTGAAGCTGTATTGGCCATTGGGATACTCTGCATTCGGTGGTGTGTAGTTGTCCGCGAATTTCCTGAGGAAGTCGGGCATCTCCAAGAAGCCAGAGATCTGACCTGTGTCGTATCCAAAGACTGCCGGCTCCGTTAGATACTCGCTCGCGAATGTGGCTGGAAGACTTACTGAAACCACCCATAGACACAATGACAGCCATAGCGATAATCCTGGGTCTGAAGATCTGCTTCGCGCCGCCAGACAACATGACGGGCTTCTTCTCCACATCCCTCATCGAGGATTCATTCGAGCGTCGTTCGTCTTGCATTTTCGTTCTATCGGTGCTGTTCTCCATCGCGGAAGCCATAATTGCGAGTTGAGAGGGAGTAGCTGAAATGAAGCTGGAGAGCGCGGGGGCTCCACGAGCCTATAAACCCGCATTTTCCCACTCCATGGCACCGTGACCTCCACGCTGATCCTCCGTACCCCGATGCCGTCACGTCTTCGGCTGGGCTTCCCCTTCGCGCGGCCACTACGCGATCACGTCGTAGTGCTACCGGTGATTGGAGGAGGCGCCGGTCGTTAGAGCCCGATAAACGGTTGGTAGTCGACGTCATGCCAGCATTGATGTCAGCCCTACACGCTAAGCTTGCGGTCCAAGGCTTGTACTGGCCAAGGACCACCCAAGCGTTGCAATCCTGTTGGTGCGGGCCTTGCTCGGGGGCCCACTTGAGGCTCTGCGAGCGGCGGAGACGACCGACGTCACAATCTCCAGATTCGTCAGCTTTATCTCGTTGTGGGGTGCGGAGGGCGTTGATGTGTGGAAAATTCGAGAGCAATGCAGACGTCTTCTTTGGAGATGCTGTGTACCGGTGGTCATTTCGACAGTTAACGCACCGACCCCAATTTGGAGAGCTTCCTGATCGTCCGAGAGTTCCTTCGTCACACCGCGCTGTTCATCGTAGCTGGGTTTCATCGAAGGATCATGCCTTTGTCATTATGAGCATGAAACTCTACATGTCACGAGGGCTCTCAGCGCTGCCGTCTTCTCGTGACCACGACGCTGCGATTACGCATCCTTCGTACGAACGATGACTCGCTGCTTGTCTGCATCACGAGAACGGACGAAACACGTGGACCACGCGGGCTGCGCGAGTGCTCGTTTGCTTGTTTGCGGGTGAGGAATGTGGAGCTCCGCGATCGCCGGTAGATGAAGGGTTTTCTCACGGCGTCGTCGGGTGTTCTTCGTGCCTTCGTTGACACGCGGGATGACGTCGCGGGATTGCAAACGGCCGGCACGACTCGCACAACAACACCCGTCGGTGCTTCTTGAATCTTGCTTCAGAGATTACCGATGCATGTACCGAAAAAGGAGATTTCCAAAACATGCAGGGTGGCAGATTCATGGCAGATACTGCATCAGGCAAGTCGCACACAACGATCGATTGCAGCTCGCCGACTATGGGTACGGCGCCCTACTACCGAAAGTTAACGCCGGTCCAGGGGGGCCGATGTTGCTCCATGAGGGAATCTTTTGGGCATCTGTCGATTGCGGTTGGCTGTTCTTGGTCAAGTTCTTCGCCGTCTGCCGTTGAGCCCAAAACCTCGTTGCTCAAAGCGCCTGTTCGGGTAGGTCGAGCACGATTTCGTCGATTGCAGCGGCCAAACCGTGGTCTTTTTGGCCGACGACTGCTCGACGTTGATATCCCCGTATCTAGAAAGTTGTCAAATCCTGTCGATTGCGGTCGGCTGTTTTGGCTAAAGTCGTCAACCAACGACCAGCGCTGCTTGTCGAAAGTATCCGAGTGGATAAGGGGGACAACCTATCATCGATCACAGCGGCGGTACCACGGTTCAGATCAGCCTCAATCGCAAAGTCGAACCGTGAGTGGGCGTGGGAAGCGTGAGATGTAGGATCACCTCATCAAGTCGACGCAACTGCGCAACTCACTTTGCGAGATCTTAATTTCTCGGTCAATCGTCAACACACTGTTTCCTTTTCGAGAAATAGTCCAGCGCTACGTCCAGAGCCCACACTAAACTCCCAAGAAAGCACCACAACAAGACCTCCTCGCCCTCGCTCGACACAAGACACATACTGACCACTTCTCCACGCTCCCACCTACCAAAGCGCTTCCCAAGGTGCCATTCACTGCTTCACACTGGTCCGCCTACACGGCCGAAAGGCTTACAAGCCTCAAAAGTCAAACATGCAGTATTAGACGACGCGTTTCTAAGTATCACTCAGCAAAACACGGAAGCAGGGTCATTGCGCGCATTAGAAGATTCCTGAATATCCGGCTGTGGTCTAGTCGGTCGCTGAGAGGACGGGAGCTGATCGGGCGTATCGGAATGAGGATAGCAATTTTGAGGTGTAGGCTATGTGTGTGTATCCATGAATCGTGGGAACGCTGTCGGACATGCGTAGCCAATAGTAGTGACGATATCGACCGGAGCCACCCAGGCTGTGAGCAACCGTTTACGATCGTGCTATCAGATGTGTCCAGGCCAGTGACAGGTTTATAATAAATCAATGGGTATTGTATGGTACACGCCACGCTATGCTACACTCACGTATGTCATCGTACAGGTATATACATCTACGCCTTTCCACGACCCTTTGAGTCGTCACCCATGGATCCTTGCAGCTGCGGATCCATGTCTCCATCGACGTCCGTCGACCTCGTCGAATCCGGCCTCGACTTGCTGGCATCCGTTCCAAGGGAAATGGGCTCGTCCTCAGGTTCCAGATATTCGTCCTCTTCTCGGGCTGTGCTTCGCGTCTGGTCGGGAACGACCTGGTCGGGGTCCGAGGCTTCAAGGTCGGCCTGTGCTTCCGGTTCGACAGCTGCGGGCTCATCGTCGGGCTCGAGGAAATCGTCCGCCTCCTCGAGACTGCCGTGATCCCAGTGCGTCGGCTCCCTGAAAGTCACAGCCTGAGCAAACAAGCTCTTAAGCCCCGGAATCTTGAACCGCTCTTCTTCCTCCTTCTTCTTCTCCGCCGCAACCTGGATATCCCTGCTCTCCTTCTCCATCCTGTTCCGCTCCAGACTAGCCGTCAAATCCGCCCTCTTCTGGACCTTAGCCAAAGCTCTGATCAAATCCGGATCAAGCTGCTCCTGCTCGCTGACAAACTGCATAGTCTCGCCGATGCGGTCCACGAGCTGCGCTTTCGCGTACCCGCGCACCATGACGCCGTACGTGTACGCATCTGGATCCACGCCGCGGGTGCGCATGAGCGAGGAGACGCGCTCGGCGGCCGCGACCTGGCCCGATTTGAAGAAGGCTTGCATGAACATGTTCCAGGAGTAGACGTTGGGAGCGGTGCCGTGGGTGGTCATGTCTTTGATGAGAGACGAGGCGGAGGCGTATTGCGATTTTTGGCAGAAGGAGTGAAGGAAGGCGTTCCAGATGATTGGCTTGTGGGCAAGGGACAGGAGCGCTGGGTGTGCTGCTGAGTCGAATATGCCGCGCCTGAAGATTTGGTAGAGTTTCTCTAGGTACGCCGGGGCAAGGAGCTGGATGCTCTGGATCTCGGTCTGCAGCATGAGGTACAGAGCTTGTTCGGTCGGTGCGAGCTTCTTCGGTTCAGGATGGCAGGCAGAAGCCTCCACTTGTTGCTCAATGTTGTCCTTCATGGCTCGACTTCCCAACTTGGTAAAAGGCTTCAGTGGTGTCCAATCGAAAAGGTCGAGGAATGTCCGCCACATCAAATTTTTGTCTAGAAAGTGGGCGGGCTTGCCCTGCTCGCATGTGTAGACATAGTAGAGATAGTCCGTTGCAAGCCAAGGATCTTCCAGCTCTTTTGCTTTCTTCAAACAGAAGTTCGCAAATGCCTTGAACATGGTAGGGTCGTTTTGTGTTGTGCAGCCATGGAGAAGAATCGAGTATGTATGCTTATCCGCTTTCAACCCGTTGTCTTCCAGAGCATTGAAGACCTTGAAGGCGGTGGCAAAGTCACCAGCGTCCATAGCGTTGTGCATGACCACATCGTACAGCAGAAGATCCATCTTGACGCCAAACTCGACGAACTTTGCCACAATACCCGGCGTCTCGTGATAATTCTTTGCTTGGCGCATGCTGCCGCGAAGTACGGCAGCACAAGTCCATCGAAAGACATCTGAGGCGACGAATCTTTCGCGGTCGGCCCTGCTGAACAGCTCGAGCCGGCGCTCCAGACACTGCAGTGCATAGGTTGTCTCGCCGGCTTCAGCGAAAGCGGACGCGTAGTGCAACACGGTTCCAATGGCGAGTCGTGCCCTGGCCTCGATCAGAGCGTCGTATACTTTCTTCAAATCCGAGGGTTCAGCGAGCAGAACCAGGCTGTACAGCAAATCTTGTGAGAATACTGCGGCGTCGACCTTCTCCGTGCAGGTAATGAATGTAGTAACGAGCTTGCGAACATTAGCAGCTGGAGACGTTTCCCAGCCCTGGCCCGGGCTGTATTGCTCTTTCAGATGTAGCTTCGCGAGATAGGCGAGTCCATCGGCCAGAAGTATGAACTTGCTCTGCGGCAGCTCATTATCCAGAGCTAGCACGGTCATCAAGTCGTGCGCATATCCGGGTTTGTGTTCCAGCATGTACACAAGCATGGTCTCGTAGTACTTCTGCTTTTGTGGGAACATGTGCCAATTCGACCATATTCGTCCTGGGCCATCTCTCTCGACGCCCTCGAGCAGCTCTTCGGTGAAGGTCTGACATCGAGGATCGTGCTCGATAGTGATGGGTTTGGTCAGCGCTTTCAATTTCGCATACGCGGTCCTGTCCAGCGCAGCAAAAGTGTCAAGCAGCCAACGCTCATCATCTGCGTGGTGTTCGCTGTACTTGGTCACATTCGCCACGGTTTGGTCCCATCTCTTGAGGCTGAGAACGAGGCGCTTCAGAGATCTGTATTGGCCGTCGTAGAGCAGCTTGTGCTTGTAGTTCCTCTTGTCCCGCTGCAGTCGTCGGGCTTGAGCTTGCATGCGCTCCTCAGCTCTCGCAAGCAGATTGACCCGCCGTCGACCGGCTGTTTGGGGGTCAAGGCCCTCGGTCTCCTGCGCTACCTGCGCCTTCCAAGATCGTCGCCGCGAATAGCGGGTCGCGCTTGAAACTTGGTCGACAAGGAGGGGCTGCGCCTGGCTGGAGGGTTCGACCCAGCTCTCTGGAGCGGTGGCGTAGCTTCTTGTGTGGCGGCGGGCAAAGGATGCAATGTCGGCGTATCGAAGGTCGAGCGAGCATCTTGTCGGCGTGCGGCAGGAAGCGCCATTCGAAGACGATGGCTGGCGGCGTTGTGTTATAACTTGTCCATCGCTGTGTCCGGTCTGCTCTTTCCGAGGCAAATTGCTCCGCCCATCCTGTCGTTCGCGCCTTCTCAAGACAGGAGACTCGGCGAAAGCTCGCGGGGCGAGCCAGGGAAGGATGAGGGAATCAGCGCCGGCGGTGAGGCAAGCACTGGGGACGCGGGCGCGGGGCATGGGAGAAGAGGATGTGGCAGTCTTCACCGAGCCATGACGCGTGTGATGGGATGATGGCGGTGGTGTCGCGAAAAAGTTGGAGCTGTCAGACGCTGCAGCTGTGGTCCAAGCCGCCCGCCGCACTCACCTCCGACTTTTGGCCCGCAGCTTTGACTTTACGAACGTCTATACCACGATTCACCGACTCTTGACGCGTGGAGAAGTCGCGCATACGAAATCTGGCAGAAATCCAGTCGCCGAGAGTACGCGACTCAATATCCATCTGTGCCACGCCTACCCACCCGGCCAATTGAGCACCACCACATACACAGCACCCACCATGTCCTCCCACGAACACCTCTCGGCCGCCTCCAACGACCGCAAAGCGCGGCTCGCCCAACTCAAATCGCTAAAGCGCAAGCAAGCGCCCTCAGACGACAGCCACGACAGCCACGAGGCTCTCGACAACACGTCCGCTCTTACCACAACCTCCGCATCGACAGAAGTCACCACAGAAGAGCCCTCGGTGGTGTCCACCTACCTGTCGGGCCGCAACTTCGACCCGTCCACACGAAACGTCAAGCTGGGCTTCGAATCCACGCCCATCGCGGACCCGACCAGCACGCTAGAATACAAGGCGCAGCAGCTAGCGCTCCAAACCAAGCGCGAGCAGGAACAGGAAAAGGAAGGCGAGCCGCTGGACCTGTTCAAGCTGCAGCCCAAGAAGCCCAACTGGGACCTGAAGCGCGATCTGGAAGTCAAGATGAGGGAGGGCGGGCTGGAAGTGGCGACGCAGAATGCGGTTGCGAGGCTGGTCAGGGAGAGGGTGGAGAGGCAGAAAGAAGAGAGGGAGAGGAGGGCCGTCGCTGGGAGTGGGGATTCGAGAGAGAATGGCGGCGATGGGCAGGAGGTCGGTATGGAGGGCGGCGAGCTGGTGGAGGCCATGCATCAGCGGGAGGTCGAGGAGGAGCGGGAGCGGGCGCGGGAGGAGGAGGATGTTGTTGAGGGGTGAAGGTCGATTGGCACACCGCATTGAATCTTGGAGAAATTGGAAGAGTGGGAGAAGCAGCGTTGAAAGCTGGACGGAGCGGGGAGAAAGAATCTCCCTCCAAACTGGAACACGTACAATACGTACTCAGCTGTTGGCGTCGAGGGCTGCAGGGACGAGGTTCTCAAGCACGCACGACGTGTCGTATGGATACAGGGGGGAAGGAGGTGGGAGATGATACAGATATACCACAAGAATAGTTCGGGGTATCCTACATGAAATGCCAACCTGCGGCGACGCTACAAGGCCAACAAGCCTCAAGATGCTACTTCAGAATTGCAATCGCAATACAACCAATCGTACAAATCCCTGGCGAAAACCTACTGCCCGCCGTTCATCGCCCGTGTCAGCGCAACGCGCTTGCTGAACGGACTGAGACTTCTCTCCCTCGGCGCTGTCCTTGGGGGTGGAGAAGCCTGTTTCGCAGCAGGTGGCGGATCGTTCCTCACAGGCGCGTCGTCGAAGTGATTCCTGCCTCCGTTGCGCTCCCGTCGCGGACTCGGACTTCGTGGGCGAGGCGACCTGCGCGCTGCGCGACGCTGAGTGTATGGGCTGGGGCTGCGATATCCTCGAGACCTCGCCTCGCTCGGTGGCCGTGGAGAGGCCGATCTCGACCTGCTGATGGTGCGCTTCGATCGCTCGTCCGCCATGTTGATGCGATCCGCGCTCCTGCTCCTCTCGCGGCTGTGCTCGATCGACGGCCGTCTCGCCCTCTTGCTACGCGCGTCTCCATCTCGTCCGCGCGCGTCAGGACTAAACGAACTCGAGCGCCTCTTCGCATTGCGCGCGCGGCGCGGCCCATCGATCTCAGACCCCGAGGCGCTGGACACGGAGCGCCCGCGCCGCTTTCCCTTGCTGTTGTTGTGGCTGCTCCTCCGCCGCGACGCGTTCGTCGAGATGGTGCTCACCGAATCCACGCTCGAGCTCCTCCTGCCCCGGCCTCTGCTGTCGGACCTGTCCCGCTTCCGCCCCCTCGCGCGCTCCTCATCCTTCTTCTTCAGGATGTCGTCGGCGACGCCCTTCTTGCGGACCAGGTCGGTGGGCACTTCGGTCGTGAGCGCGGGCTTGAGGCGAGGATTGAGGAGCTGCTGGGTCCGCGACGGGCGCGATTTGTAGGGCCGGTCTTGCGCTTTGGCTTTGCATTCGTAGCTGTAGTGCCCGCGCTGGAGACACTTTTGGCAGAGCGTTGTGGGGGACGCCTTGGAGGGGCCGGTGCCTGGGCGGCGGAACATGGCGGCGGGCGTGCAGGTGTAGTAGTGGTGTAGTAGTGGTGTAGTAGTGGTGTAGTAGTGGTGTAGTAGTGGTGTAGTAGTGGTGTAGTAGCGGTGTAGTAGTGGTCTGGTGATGGGTGGTGATGTTTGATTGTAGAACTCCCCAAAGGATTGGTCAATCCACGTGATGGGTATTTTGGTAAGCGACTGAGCGACTGAGTGTTCCAGGAGAGTCTTCTGTCCAAGGGCGTCGAGTCTGCCCAGCGTTGTTGCGATGAGGTCACACGTGAGTTGGGTCAAAAGTTACACCGGAACGGAGAAACTTGGGCGGACTTTGGTGAGAACTGACGGCCCACGCAACATCGCCCTCTCTCTCACGCACTGCTGCACCCCGCACACCGCCAGCTGCCCCGCGCAAGCTGTCTCTGCCTCGCCGCACCGCCAATTCGCCCTGAGTCTGCTGCGTGTGCCCGAAGCCCGGCGCCTGCCTGCAACTGCCCGCTACGCGCCCAAGCCCTACGCATAGCCCAGCCCTGCGCATCTTGACCTACAGACCCAGCATACAGCCTCGAATGTCGACACACCACAATGTCCAGCTTTCTGGCCCGGCCCACCGCGAATTTCCTTGAGCATCCCATTTCCTGAAGAGCCTGCTGCCACTGCTGCCACCACCCGGCCCGCTAATTCCCTCCTTTGGTCCACGACCGCCCACGGCACCGCTCACGCCGTCCTGTCTTTTCTGCAGCTGCCTTGAAATGGCCTCTTCAGCGCCCACACAGCAGGAGCAGGCGCAGGCGCAGGCGCAGGCGAGACTCTCCTTTGCAAAGGTGGGCAACATGCCTCGAGGATCCGGGGTCCATGTTGACAGTCATCAGGTTGCTGCATCTGCTTTGAAGCCGCCCACACCCACCCAGAACACCGGCGCCAAGCCGAAACCGCCTGTTGCGACTCCCAAAATTCTGAGCCAGCCGCAGATTGCGCGCTCTGTCCCAACCCCCGCTGAAGTACCTCAGGTACCACCAGAGAACAAGGAAGACGAGCTCCAGAATGGACTCGCTGGAAACAGCGTAGACCGCACAGGGCAGTGGACTGCCACTGCTCAAGAGTCAGCTGCGCCGTCATCCGACGTGAAGCAGGAGCTGCCAGAGCGACCGCGCTCCATTGCGCTGGTCAAGATCTCTGCCGCTGAAGATAGCAGCACCCAGTTGTCCTCATCTGACGGCTCCGGCAAGCCTCCCAGTATTGACGGGAAGAGCGTTGCATCTGCGACTACCTTCGCACTCGACGAAAAAGAGTCGTTACGACCAGACGACAGCGCCAGCCTCAGAGCTGTCGAGGAGGAAGACGTCACATCTCCGCCAGACTCAGTCGTAAACGATTCGCGCCAGGGTTCAGATAATGGGGCTGCTCGCGCTTTCCGTGACCAATTGCACGAAATTGCAGTCATGAACCCCCAGTCGCAGCGTGGTGTGCCGCCAGGTCGATTCCCAAATCTGCCACCAGGCCCACATATGCTGTACGACCCCAACCAGGCTCTGAATGGAGGACGGCCAATGTCACAACCTGTTGGAAGTGGCATGCCCACCATGGGCGGCGTGCCCAACCTGCCCTCTGCTCCTGATGAAAAACTCATCGAAGCTCTGCAGTCTCCGCGCGACCGCCTGTTCGTTGTCAAGATTGAGCAAGACTTTATCGATTTCATCAAGGATTCTCGGTACGTCCTGGAAATGCCTCAGTCTCAGCTGAGCTAACCAATCATAGCGAGAGCGAGTATTCCCTGCCCAACTGCAATACCTTCTACCGCATGCTTGCGCATCGTCTTGCTGATTACTACATGCTTGGACATGTCGTTGACTCCACTATGACAGGTGTGAAGATCACAAGGACAGCGTTCTGTAGGATGTAAGTCGTCTTCGGCTAATCTACCGATCAACCGCTGACACATTCCAGCCCACCCCCACTGTCTCAGATGGTCGATGTGTCCAAGGGCGCAGACACACCTCCGGTCGAGCTTCCTGCTCGCAAAATCATGCGTCGTGAAGACGCCAAGTCTGGCACAAACACTACTCCTAACTCGCAAAACCCTTCCAAGACGACTTCTGAAGTCGACGGAAGTGATGGCAGTAATGATGGCAAGGACAAGGCTGCGTTGACCCGTGAGGAGCGCGAGGCACGGTACCGAGAGGCTCGCCAGCGCATCTTTGGTGCTGAAAGCGAAGAGTCCGGTGCAGCGGAGGGCGCTGATCCAACTGAAGACAAAGAGAAAGCCAAAGACGTGTCGCGGTCAAGCTCCGCTTCTGGCAAGAAGAAGAGCAAAAAGCAGCGCAACTACGATGATGACGACTTTCAAGCAAGGTCTCACTTCAACGTCTACTACCCTCAGCAGTATGCAGCTCCTGGATATACGGCTGAGAACGCCGTCTACTACAACGGGTATTCGGACGCCACACCCCACGCGCAATATGTGGGCTCGCCATCAACTGCCTACAGCAACCCGTACCCAATCATGGGTTCCCCTGATGCTCAATCTCAGTATGGCTGGAGCAGCCAACAGTTCCAGCCGCAAAACGGATCAGCAATGTACCAGAACTACGCACAGATGCAGCCGGGGTATGATCTTTCCGCCGACTTCCAACGAGGCATGTCCTTCCAGAGTCAGGTAATTCCTTCCCAGGTCACCCCCAAGATGGCAAATACACCCATGGCGCCGTACCAAGAGCCTTTTCCGCAGACGCAACACATGCCTGCTACACCGGGCTGGCCACAGATGAATCAACAGCCCCCGTACGCCATGGGTCAGGCGCCATACGGCGCACCCAACAACCGGCCCATGTCCGCACCTCAGCCTCAGCCCTATGCCTACGGCCAGTTCCCCCCGAATCCCTACAATGGCCAGCCCAACCGCAACCAACACCCTGTGCCAGGTAGTTGGAACCGTCAGCAATTCAATCCGCAGAGCCAAGCTTTCATCCCAGGCGGCCGTAACATGCCCTTCCAGATGCAACCCAACATGGGCCAGGGCCCACCTCAAATGAACAGCTACGGCGGTTTCCCAATGCAAGGCCAACCACCGATGGCGAATCATATGCCACGCATGAGCCCCTCAGCCGGCAGCACGCCCTCGTTCGGCTCGCCACAAAGCATCCACGGCAACGGCTCCGCGTCCATGAACAGAATCGCGTCCCAACCCGGCGAGCAGAACTCCTCCCGTATTCCCTCCGGCGCAAGCAGTATCGCCAAGTACGGCACGCCTTCGCACTTGCCGCCTAAACCTCCGGCGCCTCATCAGCCTCCCGCTCCTAAGTTCGATCTGAGTTCGCTGAACGGCAGCAGAGCGAACGTACCTAATTAATGTCCTCACGATAACCTCACACGAACGCATCACTCTTCTGCATTGCGACGGTGCTTTGTCTCAGCCTTACTGCATTATCATCTCTGGGGTTCAGGTCGGAGGGAGATTGGCGAATGGCGTTTAAAAGTATCAACTAGCGTCGGTATGGTTTGGTAGAGTGGGTACTTGGAATTAAACAACATTCTACTTCATCGTCTTATCTTGGTCGTGACCAGCTGCTCCCACACAATCGCAACAGCTCAACATGCACAAGCCCAAAGCATGTCTTCCTCTCGCAGACGCAGACCCTGCGCCTCGTCTCAACGACATGTCACAGCCATACAATGAAAACAATCCGACTGTCCAAGTCCGAGTCTCCAGGCGAAGCAGACCAGTGCGTCTATTCATAAAGACACGGAACCGCAGCTTGTTCCCAAAGCGTGCAAGTGTTCTTGCCAACGAGCAGAAGAAGTGGGCGCAACTGGCCTACGATTTAGTGTGTTGTCGTCGTCAAGCGCAAGCAGGTCCAATTGCGATCTGCAGATTTGCGCAGATGTGCACTCTTCAGTGGAGACGAGTCTATAATCAAGCGCCGATCAGGGGAGTTCCGGGCTGAGGAAGCGGCTAGAGAATGCGGAAAGCGCGCTGGATGGGGAAGGCCAAGGTCATGTTCGTCGGCTTCGTGCGTGGACGAGTTCTGTGCGTGTAGCTCGAGGCAGAACGACTTCTACATGCGTTACTGACGATGCTATACGACGCCAATGCGAATTGCTAGCAGTCGGGATGCAGGAGAGGAAGCGAGCTGTTCCTGTGACAGACGTAAGATTAAGATGTATCTCTCTATAAGCTTCAGATGCTGATGTACAAAACCCAAATGCCGTGTAGGCCGTCGTCCCGTCAACCAACGCCGCGCTTGCTCGAAGTGATGCAATAACAATGCAGTCTAATACTCTAACGTTACCATTTTGGAGCGTTCATCATAAAAATTGATTCAAACACTTGCTCTTCATCGCGAGGCGCCTAGCGACGCTTCCAGAACTTGACGCCGCGCGCGGGGTGCGCGTTCTCGTTGGGCTCAACAACAGGGTCCGCAGCACCGTCAGCAACGCCCCTTTGAACGTCCATGGAGTACGCTTTCTCATTGCCCCTCTTGCGTCCGGTCTTCACATCCCTCCGACTCGCGCAGCAGCAGCACAGCCCCATCTGCACCAACCACGCAAAGATGGTGAATGCGCTCGCAACCCACATGAATGCAAACATGGTCACGCCGATCTTGGCGCCGATGTTCAGCTCAGCCACGCCACTGATAGTGTTCTTGAAGATGACGAACATGACGGTCGCGAGGACCGAGGCGACAGTGACGAAGAGCGCGTTGAGGAAGGCGAGGATCGCGACGGGCAGCGCGAGCCAGCGCGTGAAGATGGACAGCGGCATGACGAAAATCAGGACGAATGAGAGGACCGTGCCGGTCAGGAAAAGGCCGAACATCCAATTCGATACGAGCCTGATAAGGTCGAGGATATCGTTGATGTCGGCGGGCAGGTTGACTGGTGGTGTTAGCTGAGCACAGCTGATATATAGGGAAAGTACTCACTCGATGCTCCGGCGAGCAGCTCATTACGCAGAATCTCGACGGGGTTGAACCAGTATAGGGTTTCGGGCGGCGAGCAGTAGGTGACCCCCTCGCCCTTGTAGCCCTCGCAGAAATTCCATAGGCCGACCTGGTAGAAATCGTGCAGACCGAGTGTTTGCGCAATGGTGTTGATCAGGGCGAAGTTGGGCACCGACGAGGGCACGACATTGCTGAGGTCGAGGCGAATGAAATACCAATCCCTGAGTAGGTGCTTGTTGTATGTGCCGCTGATTTGCAAAAGGATGAGGAAGATGACAGCGACAAACAGGAAAAAAGATGTGATCAGGGCCCAGGTCTTGCGTGTTCGAGTAGCCCGCTTGAGCTGTGGCTTTGTGAGCTCAGGATGGCCCTGCTCGACGGCTGTGGAAGCCGAGTTCTCAGACCGGCGGCGACCGAAGAGACCCATGGTGTGCAGGACTCAGCGACAACGTACAGTGACAGTGATTGCGGCGAAAGTGGGAAGCAAAGACTGTTGTTGTGAAACAGATTTGGTGTCGTGAATCCTGAACCTGGGGGCACCCAACCTCATACGCGCGGTCGTTGGGGCGGTCTCAATTTTTATGGAGATACACTTAGGCCAACAAGCTATGACGTGGGTGCCCCTAAGGAAGGCGCTGCGCAAGCACAACACGCAAGCCGCCGAGCGGTCGTAGCGATCTCTAGGGACCGAAGCTGCATCAACAATTGGTTGACAAGCGCACCGGCGCCCTCAGGAAAACACGCTTGCCGAGCGTTGAGAGAGGTTCCAGACTGACGCGTAAAGTCGAGGCTGGTGGTGACGTCGCATGTCTTTGTTTAGACCTCACAAAAGCACGAGCGTGCCGGCTGTGCATGTTGATCTGAACAGCTTTGCGTGTCGATAACACGAGATCGTTAAATTGTCATCTGCTGGCATGGCGACGACATATAATAACATCATAGGATCTTCGCAAGGAGATGATGGGGATGCGGATGATCGACACCGACGATTTTCTTCAGGGCCAAAATTGCAGGCGAGCGCGTAGGGCTGAGGCTTGACGGATGCTGGCGGCATCTTGAAAAGCCAAAGCAAGCCAAAGCAAGCCACCAGCCACAGACGTCGGGTCGAGCCGAGCACGCCGAGATGGAGTTAGATGGACTACGGTTCTTGGACAACGGGCAGCAATTCGATAGCATACGCGTAGAAACATACGCGTAGAAGATGTTTTGAAAAATGCGTTGGTCAATCACAACAACGAAACAATGCCATACAATTGGGTGGTGGGCTCACACTACCTGGCACATTGAACGGACTTGCCGCGAAGAACGTCCACCGTTTCTCCTCCTTGCAGATCTCCGCCAGTCCCTCCAGGTCAAAGATTTCTCCAATTGGCATGCCCCAGCCAGCAAGCAAATTTCCGTGCAGCACGGTCTCCAGCTTCGGAGGCGGGAACACCTGCCATGTAGCAGAGTCGCCCGCCACAGCTGCGAAGCCTGAGTTCATATCCAGCGCAAGACATCGTCGGTAGCTTCGACACCCGCGTGCTCATCTTTGCTAGGTTCTCTGCATATCTTTTCTTCGCTTGCAACGTCAAGGCGGTATCCCACTCAGTTGTGAATCCGGTCCTGACGAACAGTATACCACCTTTCTAGAAAGTGATACCACTTTCTTTAGCTATATCCAAGATGTTCTCGAGCTTGATCTCGTGATCCGTTAGCGTGGAGCATTTCACGCCATTCTTCTCAGCTCAGGAGACGTAATCAATGAGGACTCCGCGTCCAGCAATCCCCTCTCTAGCCCAGTGCTGCATACCAATACGCGTGCTACTGCGGTCCTCCACTCGTGCCGCCTTAGGAGACCCTTTGATCCGGACCCTTGCCCTCCGTCCCAGGCACAGCTTGCGGAAAATGGCGCAGATCATCCTGCTGACTGCCCTGCTGGGGATTGAAGGCATACGTGTCATCGGAGAAGAGACTGTCATAGCACTTGATGATGTTGTGCTCGAAGGGCTGGCGACCGAAGCCTGCCGTTTCGAGCTCCCAGTTCAGGTAAATGTGTTTGCCAGTTTGAAACTCGCTAGCTGCTGCTTTGGCGACCACAGAAGAAGTGAGTAGAGCAAGTCTTGCGACACCTTCTTTACGGCTGCTTGGTGTGCCTACCCAGACACGCTTCTTGTCTGGAAGCTCATCGTAGGGTTGGTGAACAGACAATTTCACAAAATCAGTCGCAGAGTATCTTCGAACAAATGGCTCCGTTCTACAGTCGGATATTCAGCAAATGACAGCAGCTTCACAAATATTGAGTGCATGATCTAGCCTGTGGTGGCGTCCCCAAACAATGCAGCCGTGCGTGGTGCCAGCTCCAGCTCAAGGCACTGGAACTTCGACGAAATGGTAATCTCTTGATGCAAGATCTTTCCGAAAGAGAGACAACACCGATTCGAGTATAATGGGCTCCAGAGCTACGGGATCACAGCCACATCCACGGAGCGCGGGATGGCGCTAAAACCAGGGTCCAAAAATGTGGCTTCGCGCCAAACATCGTCATCGCATGTGAACACTTCCAGACTCACAAACACTGCTGCCTGTCTACACCAACAACTCTCCAAAGCACATCCGTCGTTGCCCTCTCGACTTGAACCGTGTAAATATCTACGTTGCCTGCCTACAACGAAAGTCCTCGCCCATCATGGCAACGACCCGCATTCGCAAAACATTCCACTACCCCGACTCCTCAGACGACGAAGATACCATCGAAGCCGGCCTAGACGCCCAAGGTACTTCCGCCCTACTTCCAAACACTTACACTCACGAGCCGTCCTAACGCTGCATACATCTGCACACACTCCACTTACACGCCCACAGACCAAGCAGAACTCCTCACCACCCTGCGCACGCGTGACACAACCTCAACACGCCTCTACACGCTCCTCCTGCTTATCTTCCCCGCCACGATCTTTCTCTTCACACTACCCAACCTCTTCGCGCTATCGACGTTCGTCCCGAGTCTGCTCGCGCTAGCAAGTTTGGCCGCGAGCGCGTATACACTGTACTACCTCCCCTTGCCGCCACAGAGTGCGGGGATACTCGTCGATGGGCGCGAAGTCGGTGCCCAGACAGGGAAGTGGAAGGGGAAAAGGAGAACAGCGGGCGGGTACGGGCTAAACACCGCCACGGCACCGGCGAGAAACGAGGAGAGGGTGGACGTGCCGTGGCTGTCAGATGAGGTGCAGGAGTTAGTGGCGCGGTATATTGTGCCTGGCAATGGGGCGGTTTGTGGGGTTCTGGCGCTAACGGAGCTGGTTCAGGGGAGAGAGTGGAGAGAGGGGATGATGATTGGGGGTGGATATCTGCCCGGGCTTGTGTTGACTGTCATATTGTGGGCGCGGAGGGAGTTGAGGGTCGTGGATATGAGTGAGCTGCAGCAGCTACGATCTTAATCACAACGAATTGACGAAAGTGATCACGACAGGTGTGTGTTCTCTGAACTGGCATATATTCGAATGAGTGGTATAATGCATGAGTAAGACGACCCTCGCGAAGGTCCAGGTCTCGTGCGAAACGCCTTTCGCCTTTCTCGTTCCTCTTATTCAGGGTTATCATATAAGATGAAGTACTTGCTGACCTCGTCTGTACCATTCGCGGTCCTCTGAGGAACGCCCGCGGCGCTGCTCTCCTAAAGCATCATGCTCTTCCTCCGACTTGCTATCCTCTCCGCTCGCAGTGAACTCATCGCGTTCATCTTTTCGGCATCAGCCGCTGCTCCATCTTTCGTAGCCCCAGGCATGGCCGCAGACGCCTTCTTTGCATTCAACCGTGCAGCTGAGGTGCTCTTTGCGAGGCTGGTCGTGCTGGCACTCTTGATCGTACCGCTACCTGTACGCTTGTGTAGGGTTGACGCGGACATGTCTGCCTTCTCTGACTCGTTGGTAGCCAAAGCAGGCACTGAGGAGTGCCGTCGGGAATTGCGCGCTACTTTGGCAAGGTCGGTACGTGGGGGCGCAGCGTTGGCTGGTGACGATTCATTGAAGTCAAAGATGGCAAGGTTGTCCTTCTCGGCTGCCTCTCCCTTCACGACCGGCTCAGCAGACTCTGCAGGCTCTGGCGCCGGCTCATCCGCAGTCTTTACCACAAAGTGTGAAGAGGTTCTCCTGTTTGTGGTGCTGGTTTGCTCGATCAATGCAGCAATGGCCCTCGAAGATGTTGATTTACTGAAGTCTGCTTGCTCTGGTGGAGTGGTATTCTCGCGCCTGTCAAGCTTTTGGCGCAATGGACTTCCCGCCTCGGCCTCCTCTTCTCCCTCACGCTTGATTGGTAGCCTCCCCGTCGTGAGAGGTGCCAGCTGGATCTCTACGCTTGTCCTTCGGTCCGTCTGAGGTACGATAGCATCGGCCATCTTACCTTCACGGCGCATCTTCACGGCCAAGCTGGGCTCTTTGTAGCTGACTTGCGGGCGTGCTCTTCGTGAAGGACGTCCAGCCTGTCCTGTTTGGTTTCCTGATGTCACATCGCCGGGCGGAGGGGTATCCTTGTTGTCCGCACGCGATGTCGAGGGTTCTGTGGAGGGAGGCGAAAAAATAGAGTCTGCAGCGGGTGTCTTAGGTGGCAATGAGTCAAGATCGATCTCCGCAACAACCACAGGCTCGGGCGCTGGGAGCATAGGGACCTCAGGCGGTGTAATGGTCTTGGTAATAGGGAGACGCTGGCGAGCACGAGCATTTGCGCTGGGCAGCTTCTTCCTCTCTGGTTTTCCTGGCTTCTCTGGGTTTTCCTTCTCTGTGGTGGACGACTTCTGCTTCTTAGGCGACAAGACAGGATCAGTATTGACGGATCCTGGATATGTTAGTCTCGGCATGTATGTAATATTAGGTCTGACTTACTGCTACTGAGGACTGGCCGCGCGGGTGACACAGCTCGGGACTCCTCATTCTCGTCCGTCTCTACTTCTTGTGTGGTCTTGCGGTTGAAATTGAAGTCGTCACCTTGGGCCTCTGGTAAATCCTCGTCCTGCTGCACACTGAACTTCCTCTTAGCTCCAGTGCGGGGAAGCTTGCCAGGCTTTTCCTTGACTTCTTCGGGTGACTCGAACACAGATATGCGGCGAATGTTGAGCTTGGGGCCGCTTTCTCTTCGCTTCTTCCGTGTCTCCAGGTTCATCGGTAAGACAGGTTCATCTTCAACAGGCTGATGCTCTGCAGGCGCCGCTTCAGCCGGGGCATCCTTCATTTGCTCCTCTGCCTCGGGATTGGGGTTGAACGCGATAGGTTCCTCGACCTCGAAGCTCGATGTGGGCGGGGGCCCAAGGTCGGGGGATTGGCTTTCTGCGTCTTCCAGCATATTCCGGATCTCGTTTGCGTTCATGGTGCGTCGTGGGTAGTCTCGGCCCTCATCGATGGTGGGCATCATCCGGTCCTCCACTTCTTGGATGCAGAGTCCACTTCTAAAGTTCCTCTCCTGTGGGCGATGTCTGGCCAGCTGGCTCTTGCGCCGTCTCTCAGGCTGCTTGGGCTGGCCCAGCGAAGCCACCAAGCTTCCAAGTTCCTGCATCTTCGCTTCCAGTTGCGCCCGAACGGCATCAATGCTTTCAAAAGAGAGGCTGCTGGTCTGCTTATCGACTGTGTGCTGGAGGTGCATTGCGCGCTCGCGGAGGGCCAGGTTCTCGGCGAGGAGGCGTGAGCAATCGCTTTCGAGGACGCGGATGCGCATGGACTGCTGCGAGTTGGTCCTGTCATTCGTCAACAGCGATCCCTTCTGTTGTTTGATTTGGGTGGACGCACTTTGCCAGCTCGCGATTCTGCCGCAGGAAGCGACGCTTGACAACTTCAATGTTGTCGGCCGACGGCTGAGGAGCAGCCACCGGCGGCTCGTTCAAGCGCGCCATCTGCGCTAATAGGTATGTGGAGGCTGATGATAGTCGTGAGGTGTTGGCGATGGCGGCGCGCGACGCTCTAGGACGTGTGTCGTTCGTTGTTTCCGTCTGGTCTCCGTCATAGTCGAAAAGCTGCGGGCGTTGTTTACCTAGCAACGGTGAGCTAGCCGTTTGCGTTGACGGCTCCACTTTTGCGGCCCACGACAACACGTGAAGGAGTACGCGCACCTCCCGACTCAGGACGACGCGATATCAGCAAGACCATAGGCACAACCACACATCAAACATGTCAAACCTCTCTCGTCCGATGCCGTCGCACCTGCGTGGCCAGTCGATGGGCGCGTCGCAGCAGTCGACCTTTCTGCAGCAGAAAATCGCCGACAAGAAGACCGAGCTCGCCAATCTCAAGGACTTGCAGGCACTGAGTGGAGGTCTCGCGGACCAAATGCAAATGCTGGCTGACAAGCTGCAAACACTCTCGGATGGGACAGAAGGTGCGTCGTATTGCTTGCAACTTGCGCAGGTGTTCGGCTTTCAGAACACTACACTACAATTTGTAAATATGCTAACGATATCTCTCAGCTGTCGCGGCAGTGCTTTCGAACTGGCATAATGTGCTTCGTGCGATCAACATGGCTTCAAGTAGGTGTCGCTGCATCTTTGAACAAGGCGTGCGCGATTTGACTAAGATAGCGATGCTTCCCAAACCCAAAGAAGAAGATGAAGCAGAGGCGAGGCAAGAGTCGGAACCTCCTTTACCACAGACTCTTGTGCGCATACCGACACAGCACGCCCCTGCTGTCATCGAGCAGGCCAATGCCGGGGCTGCTGCTGCAACGGAGTGAACCTCGAAGTCATCCACGAAAATGTTACGAAGTCAAAGACAACACCAGCCAAACTTGCCATCTAGACGCAGTGCACTTTGCACAATGCGATGATCTGAGCTCCGAGTCGCGAGAGCTCACGTCAAGTCTGAAGCATCGTACGAGACGTTATCGTCGAATGTGCGTAGTAGACACGGCAGCCAGCGCTTGCCCTCACAGGCAGAATGTTCGCTTCCAAGGGCGAGTGGGAATGGCAGATGATTAATAGTTGTAGACATCGCAGAGAGTAAGATCGATAAATCGCCTTACTATACCTTCTTGTGCGACTGTTGACGTGCCTCGAGTCCTGACATCACCCTTCGAGTCTAGCGCGCCAAGCCTCACGCGAATCTCCTCAAAATTCGAGTTCGACACGTTTTCCCTTTCCTCACATATTGTCAACGGTCTCCTATAACCCTAAGGTTATTCCCAATCACATGGAAAATGCCTTAATTCCAGGAGAACCCAGAGGAATTGCACAGCCGTTCTAATCCTGAAGTTCGCTCGCGTCGACTTTCGAGTCGGTATTGGAGCTCCGGGTTCGCTTTAGGCCAACATACCTGATATTCTCGCCAATACAATGTGATCTTCGCCCATGTCACTGCGTCTATATTTACAGCTCCATATGAGCATGACAAGATGCCTGTCTTCTCGGGAGTGAGGCGTCGCATCCTTGTTCTTCACCGGAAGAACTCATGTCGCTGCCTTCAGCTCGACTTTGCCGTCAGATAACCTCGATCACTGTCTCGTCTCTGCCGAAGCCATAGTCGACGGGCACACGACAGACGAATGCTGTGCAAATCCAGGTGGCTGGACACGGAGGCTTCACGGAGTTGACAGGCTCGGCAATTTCCAGAGCACGGTCGAAGACCCCCGCACTGCTGCTGTGTGAGATCCCGGAAGAAGCAGGACAAGGACGTCGTGCCAGCGCAAGCTGCACAAGGACCGGCTGATGAGCAGCGGCCCTCAACTCAGCATCATTGCTGCGCTGCGATTCGCTGCTTCTGGACGCCCCAGACATCCGATTCGCCAACCAGTCCAGCGCTGCAGCTTCGCGCAGGCTCTTTTTGGCTCACGAGCTTGAAGTTCACGCCAGACGTAGGGGATACGAGGTCGCTCCACCTGCGACGATGGCCCGATGCCATGATGTACCAAAGCCCAAGAAAGGAGCTTTCCGGCCGCGTATCCCATTTGGTACGGCGCTATTGGTGCAGATGTCTCACAGCTTTGGACAACCAGCAGTGTGGCTCATGTGGAGTCTTTCCAGCGGCCACCAGGCGCGTCGCGCAACGGTCAGCAATCGATATGATCGCCCCGGCAGCGCTACGAATGGCGGAAGAGCATGGCGTCGGCCGCTAGAGCATCCTTCCATCAGCCCTGCACGGCTGGTCTGGACACCTGCGATTAACCTGCCAACCGAGGAGCTTCTCCTTTCCGTTACTCTCCACTCCCCACAGCTTGCACCGTATGCCTACCGACTCCAAAGCGTCATGAATGCGTATCATGGCACGTCTTCGACGATGCCTGTTTGTAGCATCTAGTCTCATTGGGTTGTCTCATCAGAAAGACCCCATCGTTGACTTGTAGGTACTCGTCCAGTGCTGCGTGATTGAGACGGATCAGGCGTTGCGCCGACACCTCCAGACCGCGCGTAATTCTCAAGATCTCCAGCGCGCAGGGCTTGAATTCGAGGGTCCTACGTGAGCTGGCTTGAAGCCATGCACGCGAGTGTTGTCCTGTCTTGTCGCGCTTTGCGTGCATGTTGCTGACCTGGAAACAGCTGCCGGCGATGGGGTCATTCGACGGCGCAGGTCGACGGGAGGTTGTACATTGATGGAGGTATGATTGATTGGAACACGGAGAGTGTCAACTATACGAGTAAGATTATTCTCTAATCCGAGATCTTCACATCCTGATCTTACTACAGATACCGCATTAATCTTCAGCGACCTCAGTGCTTCGACATCCTATGGCCTACCCTATCAATACGCAAATCTCTCGAAACCTGCCGAAATACCAAGTGTGTCTGGCGGTATCCTTTGGCCTGATGAAGTCAACAAGTGCTTGTACCAATTCGGTGGAGCGTTCACGAATGGTACTCCCACCGATTTTGGCATGTGGACCTACGATGTACTGCTCAATCAGTGGAATCAAACTGCTAATAAGACATCTGGTGCCTCTGCTACATCTCGAGTAGCCTACGGCGCTGGCACACACATTGATGGTCTGGGCTTGGGGTTCTATTTCGGAGGGTACAAGAACAATCAGACTGACCCAACGTGGACTGGTCCCCAACTCGCAACATCCGACCTTGTCCGTTTCGATTACACCACGGGCACCCTGTCCAACACAAGCGGACCCTACGACAACGTGGGAAGAGCTGAAGGTCAGATGGTCTACCTACCCGTGTCAGACAATGGCCTGCTGGTATACTTTGGTGGCATTGAGGATAAGGGTCAGAACGGCACCACATTGCCAGTAAGTCGCCCTTGGCAGGAAGTCGGAGATGGAAAGCTCACTGACATACTACAGGCAAATATGAGTGTATGTCAAGAATCGTTGTCTCATAGATTTGATGCTTTACTAAACTGCTGCAGCAAATCCACATGTACGACGTCCAATCATCGAAATGGTACACTCAAACTGCCACTGGCAACATTCCCGAGGCTCGCCGTCAGTTCTGTGCCGGTGTTACGTGGGCCGATGATCAGTCCTCGTACAACATGTAAGCTCACTTTGGTCATCCAGATCGTCCTTGAACTGACTGTTAAGTAGTTACCTGTACGGTGGATACGGTTTCGGTGGGACACTCGCTTACGACGATGCCTACATCCTGTCCATACCATCATTCACATGGATCAAGGCGTTCCCTGCGGACAACAGCACTGGACCATACCCGCACGGAGGTTGCAGTGCCAACGTTGTCAATCAAGATCAGATGATCATCATTGGTGGTTGGTTCCCAAGTAATGACCCCGATTTTTGCGACTCGCCCGATGTCCAGGGACAGCACGGTATGAACCTCGGCTACAACGGCGAGAAGAAGGCTTTGTGGGATAAATACGACCCAAAACTCTCAACATACTTTGTACCGACGCCAATCATATCGGCGATCGGAGGCGGGTATGTACTGCCGACAATTATCAGAGGACCCTTGACTGACAGATCTGCAGACCTACAGGCGGAGCAACGAAGACAGCGCCAGCTTCCTGGGACAGCCCTGACCTAGCTGTGTATTATACCCTTCAGGCTCCATCCGTCACACGGAAGCCAACGCGTGCTTTGCCAGCTAGCACGGGCACTTCCTCTGGGAGCTCGAATAAGAGCAGAGTAGGTGCGATAGCAGGTGGTGTCGTAGGAGGTCTTGCTGGGTTGATCGCCATACTGTGTCTGATCCTCTGCTGCCTGCATCGCAAGAAGAAGTCCAAGAAACAGGAGGACGAACAGCCCGCTGAACTGCCACCTCCAGTCGAATTGGGTGTCACCGCGCCACCACAAGAGTTGCCAGCGACTGATATGGGCAAGTATGTGCCTGTGCATCACCAGCAGGAGCGGTACTCGCCATGTTCTGGGGTCGCATCCTTGCACTCCCCGCACTCTGCGTATGCACAGCAGTCATCGGTGTCTGGATCACCGCCGCATACAACGCCTTATGGCTCTCCACACGGCTCCAACTATGCGCAGCCCGCCTATCCATCGAGTTTGCATGCTCGGACTCCATCTTACGAGCATACGCAATTTCCGACTATGGACATTCGGTACTCGCACCAAAGCCACCCTTCGCCACCATCGCCCGCCCACCCCTCGTACGCTCCTCCTACCGAAGCGCAGTTGTACTACCCACCACCCCGGGAGCCTACATATCAGACTCCCATAATATCTCCAGTCACGTATAGTGGTCACGAATCTCTTCAGTATCATGATAATGTGGCGTCGCCGTTGTCGGCCCCTCCGGCCAGCACGATACCAACGCCCACCCAGTTCTACGCGCGCCCCGCTCCAGTTCCTGGTGACACGCAGTCAGGCTATGCGCGGCCCCCGAATGATGACGGAACATACGGGGACAGTTTGGAGCCCCAAAGAAGGCCGAAGTATGGGCGCTTCGTCGAAGTCGACCATACATAGAGTCACGGGGTACATAGAGGCGTTGCGGTGTTTGTTTTGGTTATACTTCCAGGGTTGTTTGCGCGATGTCGAGTGATACCCAGCGCTCTCTCATGGAATGTAGATACACTCTGGAGTGAAAAGTATTAGTAATATTGTGGAACTCGGTGAAATCGTGCGATGTGCGGTGAGGTTATGCTTTGCGCGTGGGTCTTTGATTGTTACTAGGGTCTCGGCATCAGAGGTCATTGCAGCACCCGGGCGCGTCTCCTCATCGTGCTTTTGTACTTTGCCAACTCACGCCAGCCCAACACAAAGCTTGAGACGACAAGCAGCGTGCTGTACCGCCTCGCATTAGAACCACCGCACACTCGCCTCTCCCCGTCCCTTCGCCTCTTGCCATCGCCGGTGCCTGCCCGCAGCCTTGTTCCGTCCGACGTGCCCCACCTCGTCTTCTCGCACCTCTGCAGGCACCCAGCCCACGCGCGCCAGCTGCCCACGCCTCCCCGCCGCCTGTCACAACAACACACCACACGCCCTCCGCCTGCTGCAGCGCTTCTTGGGGCCATCGACACACACGCGAACCGAATAGGGAGCTGCCCCCACAGCGAAGCCGCCCGCCATGTCCATGTCCATTGAGGAGCTCGACGCCACAGTGCGCGCCTTCTACGAGGGCCGCGGCGAAACAGTACGTGACGAGGGAGCTCGACACGGCGCAAGAAGCAAGACTGAAGCTAACGACGCCCTTTTTGCAGCAAAAACAAGCTCAGGCGACGCTGAACCAGGTGGGCTACGCTCTTTCGTGCGTCCTCTAACGACTCACTGACGGTGCAACAGTTCAAAGAGAACCCGGATGCGTGGCTCCTAGTCGACAAGATCCTCTCGGATGCGCAGTATCCCCAAACCAAGTGTGCGTATCTGTCGAGAAAGGAGCGATGGCCGGCCATCACTAACAGCCACCAGACCTCGGCCTGCAGGTGCTCGACAATGTGATCATGACAAGATGGAAGGTCCTTCCTCGCGACCAGTGTCAAGGTATGCTGGACTTCTACCACCAATTTTCAGCTTTGCTCATAATGATAGGCATTCGCAACTTCATTGTCAACTTCATCATCCAGCTCTCGAACGATGACGACCGCCGCCGCTCCGAACGCACCTTGCTCAACAAGCTCAACCTCGTCCTCGTCTCCGTCCTGAAACAGGAGTGGCCACACAACTGGCCGACATTCATAAATGAAATCATCTCGTCGTGTCACAGCGGATTGGGAATCTGCGAAAACAACATGGTCATCCTGAGACTGCTGTCAGAAGAGGTTTTCGACTACTCGGAGGAGCAGATGACTTCGACAAAGCGCAGGGAGCTCAAGCAAAGCATGTGCGACGAGTTCACCTCCATCTACCAACTATGCTCTGAGGTCCTGCGCACAGCAACCGAGGCTTCTCTCATCAAGGCGACCCTCGAGACATTACTGCGCTTTCTCAACTGGATCCCTCTGGGTTACATCTTCGAGACACCGCCCAGCGGTCAGAGCCTCATCGAGACCCTGCGCAGCCGTTTCCTTGAAGTCCCCGAGTTCCGCAATATTACATTGAAGTGTTTGACTGAAATCGCAGGCCTCCACACGGAACCTGCTTACGACGACAAGCTGGTTCAGATGTTCACAGAAACATTGACCGCCATATCGAAGATCATCCCCCTCTCCCTGGACCTCAAGCAGACCTACGCATCCAGCAATAGCAGGGATCAGGAGTTTGTGCTCAACCTGGCGCTGTTCCTGACAAACTTCTTCACGTCGCACTTGGCTGTCATTGAGAACCTCATGAACAAGGACTTCCTCACGCACGGCCACTTCTACCTCATACGGATCAGTCAGATTGACGACCGCGAGATCTTCAAGATCTGCCTGGAGTACTGGACGAAGCTCGTTTCTGAGCTATACGACGAGATGCAGGCGCTCCCGATCACCGACATGAACCCTCTGTTGAACATGGGCATCACCGCCGGCAGCCGCGACCCTTCGATGATGGCAAACTATCCTCTGCGTAAGAATAAGTATACCGAGATCTTGTCGAACCTGCGAACTGTCATGATTGAGAAGATGGTCAGGCCAGAGGAAGTCCTTATTGTCGAAAACGATGAGGGTGAAATTGTGCGCGAATTTGTCAAGGAGAGCGACACCATCCAGCTCTACAAGTCAACTCGCGAGTGTTTGGTCTTCCTGACACATTTGGATGTCAACGACACTGAACAGATCATGTCTGAGAAGCTGGCTCGCCAGGTCGATGGATCTGAGTGGTCATGGGCGAACTGCAACACCCTTTGCTGGGCGATTGGGTCTATTTCAGGCGCCATGAACGAGGAAACTGAGAAGCGCTTCCTGGTCACGGTCATCAAGGATCTCCTTGGTCTTACGGAGATGAAGCGAGGCAAGGACAACAAGGCCGTTGTTGCGAGTAACATCATGTATATCGTCGGCCAGTACCCTCGCTTCCTCAAGGCACACTGGAAATTCTTGAAGACTGTTGTCAACAAGCTCTTTGAGTTCATGCACGAGACACACGAGGGTGTCCAGGACATGGCCTGCGACACGTTCATCAAGATTGCCAACAAGTGCCGGCGACACTTCGTTGCGCTCCAGCCGGGCGAGAATGAGCCGTTCATCGACGAAATCGTACGAAACTTGAGGAAAATCACTGCCGATCTCTCGCCTCAGCAGGTCCATACCTTCTACGAGGCTTGCGGCTACATGATCAGCGCACAGGGGCAGAAGGGCATGCAGGAGCGCCTGATACACGATCTGATGGCTCTCCCCAATTCAGCCGTAAGTACTGCGATCAAGCGCCAAGTCACGAGCTAACTTTACAAACAGTGGGACAACATCATTGCGCAGGCCAACCAAAACCCTGCGTGCCTGCAGGACTCTGAGGTCATCAAGATTGTTGGAAATATCATGAAGACTAACGTTGCGGCTTGCGGCTCGATCGGATCATACTTCTACCCACAAATTGGGCGGATCTACTTCGACATGCTGACCATGTACCGCGCTAGCTCGCAGTTGATCGATGAGGCTGTTCAACGCGAAGGCAACATTGCGACCAAGATGCCTAAGGTTCGCGGTCTGCGCACAATCAAGAAAGAGATCCTCAAGCTCATCAACACCTATGTTGAGAAAGCCGACGATCTTGAGATGATCCATAACAACATCGTCCCTAAGCTGCTCGAAGCTGTTCTGATCGACTATAAGAACAACGTGCCCGACGCTCGTGAGGCTGAGGTCCTGAATGTTATGACTACGATCATCAACAAGCTACATGTACGTTGGACACCTAAGACGAGCAAACACTTTGTTGGTCTCGCTCAGTCGTAGTCGAGTCATTTGCTAACACTTCACAGAGCATGATGGAGGACCAGATCATCAACATCATGGACAGTGTCTTTGAATGCACACTGGACATGATCAACAAGGACTTCTCCGAATACCCAGAACACCGCGTCGAGTTCTTCAAGCTCCTCCGGACCATCAACTTGCGCTGCTTCCCCGCTCTGCTGCGACTGGACGCCCGCTCTTTCAAGTTCGTCATCGACTCTTGCATGTGGGCCAGCAAGCACGACAACCGCGAGGTTGAGAGCGCTGGTCTGTCCATGTGCTTCGAGCTTGTCTCCAACATGTCCGAGACCGATGAGCAGACTTGCAACGCTTTCTTCCAGACATTTTTCACCACCATCCTCCAGGATGTTTTCTTCGTTGTCACCGATAGCGATCACAAGGCAGGCTTCAAGTCGCAAGCCATGCTGCTAGCGAAGATGTTCTGGTTGGTTGACTCGGACAAGCTGCGAGGGCCCATCTACACTTCGCCAGACATGGCCCCTGCTGGTACACCAAATCGCGAGTTCCTGCGAAACTTTGTTGGTAACCTGCTGGCGACCGCCTTCCCCAACCTGCAGACTGCTCAGATCGCATCGTTCATTGATGGACTCTTCGCCACCAATTCCGACCTGAACCGCTTCAAGGTCATTCTGCGTGACTTCCTCATCTCTTTGAAGGAGTTTTCCGGTGACAATGCTGAGCTGTTCGCTGAGGAACGCGAGCAGGCCGCCAAGCAGGCGAAGGATGAGGAGCGTGAGCGTGCCATGAAGATTGGTGGTCTGCTCAAGCCTTCGGAGATGGACGACGACGAGTTGTGACTTAACGTTGAGCTTGATGCCAACATAGCGACGCGCACGCCTTTCGATCGCACTCCTGCCTCGACTCAACCTGCGGATTCGAACGGTGTCGACGACTGGTGGGCAGATACCCTTTAAGCGTCGCATATAGGAGTTGGATCCGTACCTGCATTGGGCGATGCATTGTAGTCACTGATTCTGCACAAGATTTTGCTGGATCTCGCGGTCTAATACCCATAGACCTTTCTTTCCAAGTATGGCATGCAGCGGGTTGCGGGGTTGGTGGACGGGTCTTGGGTCGCGTGAATGATAAAAGCATAGGATGGAAGGGATGTGCAGGGCATGCTAGATATCCTGCCTTGACGGCCACAAGAATAAACATGAACTATGAACTCTTTTCAGTTGCAAGTATCTTGCGTCTTGCAAGTATGGCGTGACCTCAACAACGACTTCCAAGGTGGTTGCTTCTTGTGTACACATGAAGCGTGAGCAGTAGTGGAGCGGCCCGCTACCTGTTGCTGTGATGGTCGCAGGAAACATGACGGCATCAATTGCCGCAGGTGAATCTCCGTCGGAAGCATGATACCGTGTGGTACGTCCCGAGGCAGGTGGAGCCAATGACAGGCGAATAGTGACTTTCCTACACAGGGCATGCGCATCCGGGCTACGTAGAGGCTGTCCATCGTGGATCTCCCTGGCGCATTCACCGACGCGTAGACGCGGTAGGTGCAAGCATGGGGCTCCAGATCGGTGCCATGCCGACGGCAGAGCGTCTAGAGCCCTGCATTTTCCGCGTCTTTGCCGTGGGAAGGCGCGCAGTCCACGACGAGGACCCATTAGACTAGCACGGGTTGAATTATGGATGCTGTTCAACGTGGTGGGCCAGGCTGTCTCGCGCGGCTGCTGCCATCTGATGTCGTGCGTCGCGCCGGCTAGAGTTCCCTATTCGGCCTTGGCGATGCTTCTTTGAAGCAGATCGCGCGCGTTATGTAATCGTGGGCGAAGAATTCAGACGAAAGCGACCTCTCTACAGAGCCACGGGTCGGCCTCACCTCTACATTTGTAGTGCAACGCCTCGCTACGAGCCAGCGGAAACACACACGCAGCACCCCGGTCCCTGCCGGTGGACGACAGAGTAGTCCAAGTGGATACTCAGCGCACCCCCTGTCAAACGATCCCTCTGTTCTTCCTTCGCACGCACGGGGTCCCAGCGCGCGCTCTCATTGGCCGTTTGCAGCAACCTTCCAACGACTGCATGAACAGCATCTGAGCGGCCAGCGGCCAGCGTGCACAACCTCGTGGCCTCTTCTTGTTAAGAAATGTCCCGCCGGCATCTCAGCAGCGCCTGGCACCCCATTCGCTGAGCGCCCACAGCCTGCTGATTCAGGTGCCACCAGCACCACGCGAGCCTCTGCGTCTGCAGTGCGCCGTCCGACTACTGCTAAGGCACCCTGCTTGCAAGCTTGGGGTGACTTCACTTCCAAAAACTTCTACCATCACCGCACGGCCGCCGTCTAGAAGGCGCCCCAGGAGTCTCACCGTGCTCACCGCGAATTCTTTGCTTTTGTCCGTCCCCGCTGCCGCATAGGCGTCCGCCGACCGTATCCTCACACGTTTGCTCATTACTCACCCTATATGGGCAGATCTGCACCCAGACCCATACCAGGATTTACTCGCTTGGGCCGTACTCGCGCATCGCCGTTGAGTCTTCGGAAGCACCGCTGCTCAATTATCTCAGCCCGTCACCACTATGTATGTCGTGCCCCTCATATGGAGACCCTTCAACTCCGCCCCCGTGGTGTCGTGAGGAAGACTGCATCGAGCACCAGCTTGGCCTCCAAAGACGAGACTACTGACTCGGCTCGCTTTTCTAGGAAGTTCGGCAAGCATATCCAGAAGCGGCAGCTGGAGATTCCAGAGTACGCCGCCAGTTTTGTCGACTACAAGGCCCTGAAGAAGGTGATTTGGACCCTGATGGGGGAAGGCTTAGTATGTGTGCTGATGTGTCTGCAGCTCATCAAGAAGCTCAGTAGTACGCCGGTGATTCCTCCACTAGGCGAGAGCAGTCATGGGCACGAGGCGCTAGATCCGCAGACCTCTCTGCAGGCCAACAAGGCCACATTCTTCTTCCGAGTGGTATGCATATGCTGTGTCTTCCAGCCCGAAATCTTACTCATAGTCCCAGGAACGAGAACTAGAGAAAGTCAACACATTCTACCTCCAGAAGGAAGCAGAGCTTCGTCTGCGGCTGACCACGCTCCTGGACAAGAAGCGGGTCATGCAGCAGCATCCGCAGTCGGTCTCCAAGACGTCGTCGCGGTACATTGCGCTCGAAGAAGGCCTAAAGCAGTTTAGCACAGATCTTAACAAGCTCGAGGTGATTGGTCTCCAAACTCTTGGGTTGTGGAGCTAACCGGTAGTAGCAATTTGTGGAAGTGAACGAAACTGCGTTCTCAAAGATTCTGAAGAAGGTTTGCACCTCATCCACCCAACACATCTGAACACGAGCTGACCTTCGCAGTGGGACAAAACATCAAAGGTAAGCTATTGTGTTGAACACAATAGTCTTGTTGCTGACCAGCCGTAGTCCCGGGAAAAGCAGCTCTATCTGTCGAGGGCCGTCGAAGTGCAGCCATGCTTCAACCGCGAAGTCATCAGCACTCTCTCCGATCAGGCGACACAAGCACTTCTCGACTTCTCAGGTTGGGCTGAGGGTGAAGGAGTACAAGCACCGCAACCGACCGCGGAGCCTAGAATCTTCGAACCATTGATTGAAGCGAACCTCGAGCTCGACAACCAATTCATCCAGGCCATAAACATATCGAACACGTCAAAGATCCAAGAATGTCTCACGCGGTTATCGAGTCTCCCCGACGCCAGAGAGCACATCTCGCGGGCTTTCCTCAGCACGGTCGCAGAAGCGCCCGAGGAAGCTTTAAAGATGGTGCTTGACTCAAATCAAGTCAACCTGGAGCAAGAAGACGAGATCAATGAGCGTAACTGCTTACACAAGGCTGCCATCAGCGGTCGACTAGAGATTGTGCGGCTTGGATTGTCGAGCAACGTCTCACCACACGCAACAGATGTATACGGACGGATACCGCTGCACTACGCATCCATGCATGGCTACGTTGAACTTGTCCAGGCTTTGATCGATGCAGCACCAGACACAGTGAACTTTCGTGACCAAGATAGCTTCACACCCCTCATACACGCGATCGTGCGCTCGCAACTACCGTGCGTGCAGATACTCCTGGCAAGAGGCGCCGACATGAGCCGCATTGGACCCGGCGAGCACATCCCGCTGAATCTCTGTTGCCAGTACGCTTCGTTGGAGATCATGGAGTTGCTTCTCCAAAGGTCAGCGGAAATGCTTCCTGACGCGGAAGGCTTGTACCCACAACATCTGGTCGCTCGGTCTGGGAAAACACCACAAATGCTGCTTCTACTACAGAAGTACGGCGCCGACCTCAATCAACCGGACAAACTTTACCAATGGACGCCGCTGTTCCATGCAGCAAGTGAAGGGCATGTGGAATGCCTGAAGACACTTCTAGAGTGTCGCGTTGACGTTGATGTTGTAGATGAGAAGAGCTTGTCGGCAATGTACTACGCGACGTGGGAAGGGCATCTTGAGTGCATGAAGTTGCTGGCTCAGGTGGGCCGCGGAGTGGGCTTGAAGACACAAAACCAGGTCTCGCCGCGGATCAACACCTTACAACCGATGTCGAGCACAGCACCAGGACCGATGGAAATGGATCTCGGCGACCCAGATGGTATTCCTGAGTTCATCCTTCCACCGCCTATAATACCGTTCCGCAGGTACGGCCACAACTTCCTCGACACGAAGACGTTCGTAGTGATCAGCTTTGAGAAGGTCGGGAAAGACGCCATTCGGTTCTACAACGACCAGAAGTACCCAGCGGCAAGACTCACAATATCTTCGAAGAGCTCGGATCTTATACCCAGAAACATACTACTACCGGTCCAGGACGAGTTCAAGGTTATCTCGTTCCAGATTGAGAATCTGGAGGCTTTCTCCATTGACTTCGACGTATATCCTACCATCGGCTCTAAGGTCATTGCCCGTAGTGTGGCTTCGCGCAAAGTCTTCACAGAACGGTCGAAGAGCACAGGGAGATGGCATCTGGAGCTTTTCGATCCGCGGCTTCGAGCCATCGGGCAGATCGCCTTTGACTTCCAGGTTGTGAAACCCTTCCATGGCATCCCGCTCGAAATCACACATTTCGCTACTTATTGGAAAGCGACAAGTCAGGACGACAACCAGCCTCATACCTTGATAACAGGCTCGAGCTTGTCCGGTGAGTACGTTCGTCTGTTTGTGCAGCTTACCGCCGATGGTGTGCCGGTACTGTACCCGCGATGGAAGATCAACCACGCTGGTCTCGAGGTGCCAGTCAACATCCTCACATATGCTCAACTCGCCGCCATAGGCGCGCAGCAGAACGCAACGACGGCAACGCAGCTCTCGGGCTTGAGGAACGCAACTTCCAACGACATCTCGCACATCTACCAGGCTCTTGCTTCGTCCTTCATCACACTGAAGGAGGCACTGTCTCTGCTCCCAGCCCACATCCATGTCGAGCTGCACGTCCTGTTTCCATCAAGACTCGAAGAAGAGCGCCTTAAGCTAGGACCCACGCACGACATGAACGAATTCGCCGACAAAATCCTCTCGGTTGTCTTCGAGCACGCTCGCACGCTGAGAGAGCAAGGCGCGGGCGAAATCGACGGCACGCTGCGCAGCGTAGTATTCACCTCGTTCAACCAGGACATCTGCACAGTGATCAACTGGAAGCAGCCAAACTGTAGGGCTCTCTATCATGAATCGAAATATGAACCCCACGCTGACCAGACACAGACCCCGTCTTCCTCTGCAACGAGCTCGGTGCAGACGCCTCGACCGCCTCGCCCTCGGTGCACGCAATCCAGTCGTCGGGCCGCACGACCATCTCCGTCAAGGAGGCGGTGCAGATCGCGCGCGACAACAACTTTATGGGGCTTATTTGCAGCTCCAGGCTGCTCGACCTGGCGCCTGCGCTCATCGAGAGTATCAAGACTGCGGGCTTGGTGCTCGTCAGCGATATCACGGACAGTGGCGCGGATGGCGGGGTCGGTTTGGGTAACGGCGGGCTGCAGGTTGCGCAGCCCAGGAGGTATCGCACGCCGGATGGAGTGGATGGGTTTTTGAGGGGCAACGGCGTGTTGTGCTTTAATGAGACGGTTGATATGTAGGGAATTTCGGCTGAGGGAGGACCCGTCGTTGAGGAAAGATTTGAAGGTTCGACGAGATGATGGAGGGATAGGTTGCGGGTCACAAAAGTCGAGGGCTCTGAGGGATGGGAGCGCGTTGGAGCTTCGTGCATAATGTTGTTATGCGGGATGAAACAATTGATATCAATAGAGGAGGGCGGCCATTGTTTTTGTGTAATGCTGTATTAGACCGCGAGAGCATGATGTACTTGGAGAACTAGACTAGAGTGGGCGTCTGTACTTGAGCCCGAAGAGAGTGCAGTGCAGATGCTTTGAAAGTGTACTCTTGAAATTCTGATAGATTCTTGTCCGTGGGCAAGTTGCTCGCACACATGCAGGGCGGATACGCCACACGCGGTCGGCATCTGGACCCGATCTGCGATAGCGGCTGGACTTTGAGAAAATGTCGGATCGAACGACGACATGATCATCCAACGCCTTCGCTTGTACATATCTTCCCTTTCCTGTTTCGCGTTCCAGCGACCCAGACTGCTCGTCCCATGATACCATGATCCTGTAATGTCTGCTTCAATCCTTTCCACAAGCCTCCGCCAGGGCACGTCTCTCGCTCGCCGCACCGCAACGATCCCGCGACCCGCTCCGTGGACGTGCCGAACATGTCTGCAGTCGCAGCGCCACACATTTGCAAGCACCGCGAGCAGGCTGGAAGCGAGCACAACAGCACGGCCGGCGTTCAAGAGCAGCAAGAGAAGGCGCAGACTGCTGGTCCTGGGCGGAGGAATCGCCGTCGGCGCGGCGGTTGTCACGCTCAATGACGACGCGAAGCATGCGTTCAGCGCGGCGCAGCGAACGTACAGAGTCGCGGCAACGCTCGCGCTGAACATCAAGGAGTAAGACAAGACACACAACGGCGCGTCTGCGGCCCCTCGCTCGGTGACTGACTGACGCTCCAGCTACCGCACGACGCTCAAGCGCGACGCCGACGCCGACTACGAAGACCAGCTCAAGGCATGCCACCTGCGCTGCGCGAGACGCACGCTGCGCACCCTCGAGCGCAACGGCTCCATCTTCATCAAGCTGGGCCAGCACCTCAGCTCCATGAACTACCTGCTCCCCAACGAATGGTGCGACACGTTCATCCCGCTGCAGGACCAATGCCCCGTCTCGTCCTTCGCCAGCATCGAGGACATGGTCCTCAAGGACACCGGCCGCCCGCTCAGCGCCTACTTTTCCTCGTTCGACGAGACCCCCATCGGCGCCGCGTCGCTCGCCCAGGTCCACCGCGCCGTCACGCTCGACGGGCAGGCCGTCGCCGTCAAGGTCCAGCACCCGGCACTCGACGAATGGGCCAAGCTCGACCTGGCGCTGACGTCCTTCACCTTCCGCACCCTCAAGCGCTGGTTCCCCGAGTACGACCTGACCTGGCTGTCCGAGGAGATGCAGGCCAGCCTCCCGCAGGAACTCGACTTCGCCCTCGAGGGCCGCAACGCGACCCGCGCCCGCGCATACTTCTCCCACGTGCCCAGCTCGCCCGTCGTGATCCCCCAGGTCCTGTGGGCGAAGCGCCGCATCCTCGTCATGGACTTCATCTCCGGCGCCCGGCCCGACGACCTGGCGTACCTCGACGCTCACGGCATCGACCGCGACGAGGTGTCGGCCGCCCTGGCGCGCATCTTCAACGAGATGATCTTCGGCAAAGACGCGCCCCTGCACTGCGACCCGCACGGAGGCAACATCGCCATCCGCCACAACCCGCACGCCTGGGGCCGCAATTTCGACGTCGTCCTGTACGACCACGGACTGTACCGCGATATCCCCATGTCGCTGCGCCGCGCGTATGCCAAGCTCTGGCTTGCGGTGCTGGACGGCGACGAGGAAGGTATGAGGAGGTATGCGTACGAGACTGCGGGGATCGGGGAGGAGCATTTCCCGCTTTTTGCCTCGGCCATCACGGGGCGCGACTACACGGTGCTGACGAAGAAAGAGGGCGGCAAGGGCGGCGTGGTGCAGGGCCGGACGAGCGAGGAGAAGAAGGTCATCGGTGACGCGCTGGGCGAGGGGCTGCTGGAGAACCTCATCCAGCTGCTGGGCCAGGTGCCGCGGGTCATCCTGCTGATTCTGAAGACGAACGATCTGAGTAAGTCTCGCCTCTCGCCCGCGAACGTGCGCACCAAGCACGACTATTCCTCCTCACCCAAGCCTGCATGCTAACGCCCCCGACAGCAAGAAGTCTGGACGAAGGCCTCCACACCAAACAGGGCCCCCTCCGGACCTTCCTCATCCTCGCCCGCTACGCGAGCCGCACCGTGTACGAGGAGGCGCTGGAGAACATCAGCAAGCGCGGCAGCCTCCTCTGGCCGCGCAATCTGTTCGCCTGGGTCTTCGCCTGGGCCCGCCACTTCAGAGTCGAGATGCAGCTCAGTTCCTACGAGACGTGGCTCAGGCTCAGGGCCTTGGCGGGCATGAAGCAGATTGGTGTTGCGAACTCGTTCAGGGAATGAAAGAGGTGAGGCGAGATGCGGCTTCGCACACGTAGGGCAGGGCGGTGCGTTGGTTAGAGGGAAGGGTCGCTGGTGCTGTATACCCCGGCGTTACGGTGCATGCTGTCGTTCAGTGCTGCATATAGACCCTTGAGCATTTGAGATATTGCAAGGCGGAAGATTATTATTGGTATTTCTCTATCGACGGTTTGGCGGCTCGGTCGGGAACAGCCGCCGGGAGGAGAATATCCTACTCGATATGCTGGTGGTTGTGCACTACTCTGAGCGACCTCGTCGTCACGCTCGTTTTCCTGGGAAAGGAACATGCACAGTGCAGACGACGCGTCATGCTCGGGAGGCTGGGTGTGTCGATCGCGGTGTTCCAGCCTTGTTTTTGTTGTGGAGCGTGGTGTACATCAATTGTGGCTCTGAAGTGAAAAGTGGGCTTTGTATGTGTAGACTGTGGATCGTGGTTCATCAGAGGTGCGCCTGTGGTGTGTATACCGGCTTTGAATTGAATCCAAGCACTCACTTGCAAATGGCAACACTAGATACCCGGATTCCCTTGAATCGTATCGATGCATGTTCAGAATGCTACAGATTTCAGAAGGAGCTTCTATTGGAAGCAATCTCCACTTGTACGCGGCAAAGTAGTACTGTGTGACGCCCGTCCGTCATTCACAGCTTCCTCATTTCTCGAGAAGCATAAACATAAATCCATCGATCAAATGATCTTCTCAGCCCATGCTCGAAGGAATGCAGGACAAACGAGGGTTGTCCATCCTCGCAAGGCAGATCTGACCACTCGGTGGTCGACAGACCAAGCGTTTGACCTCTGGCCAGATGGTGACTGTGGAAGCTCGGTTTGCTGGGCAGTCTTGGTCGAGCCTCATACATGAATCACGTTCTCCATGTCGAGACAGACGCACGCTCAGAAGACTCTACCCCATACTTATGTCAAGTTTCTGCGTGTTTGACCAAGTGTTTGCAGTGTGTTTGAGGCCGCAGAACAGCAGCTCGAGTGCGAGATGGAGGGAATTTAGCTGACAGGAAAAGAACAGAATGCTCAGGGTGTTCCAGATTGTCATCCCGGAGTGCTCGGAGACGCTTTGAGACTGGCCAGACGTTCAAACCTGGTGAGTGCATGTCAACACAGGACCCCTGCCGGGATGCCGGCCTGACATCATCCACAGATGGGTTCGCAGCACCGTCACAGACGCGCGGTGGGTGGCTGCGCCTTTCAGAGTCGACTATAGTATAGCTGGGCCACGATAAGACGGATCCTGCGAGACGGGCGTTTCCTCGCAGAACCTCGTTCGTCGTGACGCTGCATCCGTATTTCGCACGGAACTGCAGGCCGGAGCGTCTTCGTCGTCCAAGCTCGCATCGTTCTCGAAGCCTGAACTCTAGCGGGGCAGCTGCCAAGGAAGCTCCAAGCGCAGCTCTCTCACGACCGCCGTACCCGTGCTGCGGCGAGCGACTCGAAGGGCCCTGCGGATTCCTCGGCGATTGCACAGGATCAAATAAGCAGGCGGGCCGTCGTTGGTCTAAGCGGTCGCGTTCGTAGCATCCAGCATAGCGGTGGCGGCGCTTTCGTCAGTCCTAGCCGCGCGATTCACGCTTCACGCTTCACGCTGCTCAGCCACTCCCACCTCAGTCCCCTCGCCTGCGCACCAAAGCAGCCCCTCTGCCCTGCGCTGATTGCAGACCCGCACACCGGCGAGCTCTGAGAGCCGCCCCGTCGCACAGAGTCCCAGCATCAACGAGCAGCCGCCGTCTGCCTGCGCAGCATCATCATCATGGACGGAGCTGGCCAGCCCAACCTGCGCATCACCAGTGCGTGCGGAACCTCGCTGTTGAGGGAACCCTTGCTAACAGCTTGCAGTCATCGCCGCCGATGGCCTCTACAAGCGCGATGTCTTCCGTAAGTACCAGTGCCTGCGCTGTCCACGGTCCGACACGGCGCTCACTCATGCGATGCAGGCTTCCCGGACCCCTTCGCCGTGGCTACGATCAATGGCGAGCAGACGCGCACCACGAGCGTCATCAAGAAGACGCTGAACCCCTACTGGAACGAGAGCTTCGACATGTACGTCACGCCGCCCCGCCCGCACTGCTCGCATGCTCGAGACTCCGATTGCTGATACGTGCCTTAGGCGGGTGAACGAGGAGAGCGTTCTCGCGGTTCAGATCTTCGACCAGAAGAAGTTCAAGAAGAAGGACCAGGGCTTCCTCGGCGTCATAAATGTCCGCATAGGGTCTGTCATCGACCTCGATGCGGGCGGCGATGGTACCCTTTTCCCCGCAAGCTGCTCGCAAGACCATGACTGACGCATCCCCAGAAATGCTCACCCGCGACCTGAAGAAGTCGAACGACAACATGGTCGTGCACGGCAAGCTCATCCTCAACCTCTCCACGAACCTCCAGGCGCCCATCAGCAACCAAGCGGGAGCGGCGACGCCCCGTCCTGCACCCTCCACCCACCCCTCCGTCAACGGCGCCACAACAGCAGGGGCCTCGACCCCGCACCAGTCGACCGGAAGCCTCAACCCCAACGTGTATCCCGGCCAGCGACCGACTTCGACCGCCCAGCCGTCGGCTCAGAGGCTCAGCCAGGCAGGTCCTACAGGCCCACCCACCACGGCGCCGCCCGCGTCGACCAACGGAGCGCCTGCAGCCGGACAGAGCCAAAACCCAGGGTACAGTGCGTTTGAAGATTCGCAAGGAAGACTCCCCAACGGCTGGGAGCGCCGCGAGGATCACTTGGGCCGTACGTACTACGTCGATCACAACACAAGGCAGACCACCTGGATCAGGCCCGGGGCAGGCTTCAACGAAACCGACAACCGCAATGCCGTTGCAGCGTCGACCCAGCAGGAGCGCGTCCGCCATCAGAATCGCATGTTGCCCGAGGACCGAACTGGAGCCAACTCTCCCACCCTCGCCGAACGACAGCCCTCGCCTCCCAATGCAGGCGCTGGCGTCGCCAACGCTGCGAGCATGATGGCGACCGGTGCCACTACCGCCGGGACAGGAGAGCTGCCCTCAGGCTGGGAGCAGCGTCACACGCCCGAAGGACGGCCATACTTTGTGGACCACAACACTCGCACAACTACCTGGGTGGATCCCCGCCGACAGCAGTACATCCGGATGTACGGTGGACAGGCGGCCAACGGAAGCACAATCCAACAGCAGCCTGTTTCCCAGCTTGGACCCCTGCCTTCAGGATGGGAAATGCGTCTTACAAACACTGCAAGAGTGTACTTTGTGGACCACAACACGAAGACGACCACCTGGGATGATCCGCGATTGCCATCATCCCTGGACCAGAACGTGCCGCAGTACAAGCGTGACTTCCGTCGCAAGTTGATCTACTTCCGTTCGCAGCCCGCGCTGCGCATTGTCAGTGGACAGTGTCACGTCAAGGTCAGGCGAACGCACATCTTCGAGGATTCGTACCATGAGATTATGCGTCAATCGGCCGCGGATCTCAAGAAGCGCCTGATGATCAAGTTCGACGGAGAAGACGGTCTGGATTACGGAGGTCTGTCTCGAGAATTCTTCTTCTTGCTCTCTCACGAGATGTTCAACCCCTTCTACTGTCTGTTCGAATACTCGGCGCACGACAACTACACCCTCCAGATCAATCCTCACTCCGGCATCAACCCTGAGCACTTGAACTATTTCAAGTTCATTGGACGTGTTGTTGGTTTGGCCATCTTCCACCGTCGTTTCCTGGACGCGTTCTTCATTGGAGCCTTCTACAAGATGATCCTCAGGAAGAAGGTCGCGCTGCAGGACATGGAGGGTGTCGATGCTGACTTCCACCGCAATTTGGAATGGATGTTAAACAACGACATCACCGACGCATTGGAACTCACTTTCGCGACCGATGACGAGCGATTTGGCGAGACTGTTAGCATTGAGCTGAAGCCGGGCGGTGACAACATTGAGGTCACTAACGAGAACAAGCATGAATACGTCGAGTAAGTACTTTCGCCGTGACCTGCGGTCGGATGCTAACTTCACCAGATTGATAACAGAATGGCGTATTCAGAAACGAGTCGAGGAACAGTTCAACGCCTTCCTCAGCGGATTTAATGAGCTCATTCCTCCGGATCTAGTCAACGTCTTTGACGAGCGCGAGCTCGAGCTTCTTATCGGTGGTATCGCAGACATCGACGTCGAGGACTGGAAGAAGCACACCGACTACCGTGGGTACACCGAGAACGATGAGGTCATCCAAAACTTCTGGAAGTGCATCCGCAGCTGGGACGCCGAGCAGAAGTCGCGTCTGCTGCAATTCGCCACTGGTACCTCGCGTATTCCAGTCAACGGCTTCAAGGATCTGCAAGGTTCAGACGGGCCCAGGAGATTCACGATCGAAAAGGCCGGCGAGCCTAATCAGCTGCCCAAGTCGCACACATGGTATGTCCTCCCCAATTTGGTATTCTGTACTCAAATACTGACTTCATACCAGTTTCAATCGTCTCGACCTGCCGTCGTACAAGACGTTCGAGGCGCTCAACCAGAAGCTCACGATTGCTGTTGAGGAGACTGTTGGATTTGGACAAGAGTAGAAGAGGTCGGAGGGTAGCGTTAGTGTACAAAACGAGGAGCGACAGCTCCTGCAAGCCACACATATTCTTACTCACTTGGCATGAGCATGTCGTCGTTAAGGACAAGAGACGGGTTTCGGCGTTGGGATGAAATGTGCTTAGGACAGCGCTTTTTGATGAGCGCATGCAATTGAATGCTTCAAGGATCCACTGTTCGCGCATGGCCCACGTATGTTCGGACCTACATCGGATGCTGACGACAATCCGTTGATGTGGGACTTGGTGATGTTGCTGGGGGCTTTGTGCCTGACGTACTGAGGTTACGCGTCCGCAGCAACCAGTGCACTGACCAGTACAGCAAACATAGCATCTATATCTCTTTGTCTGCGCCGCACATTCTCGAACTATTTGCCAGTCTGTCTGCAGCCCACAAAGACTCATCGCCCTCCTCAAATCCTTTCGACCAAACGTAGTCCACTGCTGTGCATTCCAAGGTCCGAGAAATACCATGGCCACCAGCACCCTCGCCCGCGAAAAGGACATCGAAATCCCCACAGGACACCCAGCCTTCGACGAACCAGCATCTCCCCTCAAGTCCCCTCCTCTGCGAACGAGTCCAGCGCGGTACTACCAGCGCTTCCCGCCAGACCGGGACGACATCGCGCCGGCGAGCGCGGGCGCGGATGCGCTTGAGTTCGATTTCCGCAGCGCGTCGCCCGACCATGTCAAGGCTGAGCCGACGATCCTGGATAGAGTCAGGGAGGCGCTGCATCTGCACAGGCGGCGGTGAAGCGAATCGGTGCTTGCGGTCCCGTGGGCGTCCTGTCCTGTCCTGTCCTGTCCTGTTCTGTCCGGTCCGGGTTCGAGGAAGGCGAAGGCAGAGGCGAAGCATGGATGTCAGCATCACGATAGCCAGGGACAGACTCGCGCGACATGGATACTGGGTTGCATTTCCACGGCCCTATCTCATCCTATCCTATCCTATCCTATCCTTTCGACATCCAACTCCACTCGTCCGTCCGAACTGATTATGTATTACGTATCCAACGCCTCCCGAACACCGCTCCACTCGGAATCAGAACAGACCCGCTGCGGCAAACAGCGCAACAGCCGCCGCGCCAGCAGGCGTGGTCAGGCTCGATGCAGCGCCGGAAGCGAACGCGGGTGCAGATGCGGACGCAGATGCGCCTGTGGCAGAGCCCGTGTTGGATGCGGTGGACGCGGCAGTCGGTTGCGCGGTGGTCGCAGTCTTGGCGACGCTGGCGACCGAGGCCATGGATGAGGAGGCCGAGGCGCGGAGACTGCGAGGTGCATGTTAGTTCACGTCCGATGGAGGGCTGCGAGGCTTGCAGCTGGATGCTTGGTGTTGCTCAAGTCTCAAGCTCGCTACGCTCGGGTCTACTCACGGCTCGGCGGCGGTGCAGAAGCTGGTGACCTGGTTCTGCACGGGGCTCCGGTCCTTGCTGTCCGGGCAGTTGTTGTAGCATGTCAGGACGTCCGTGTACACGTCGCACAGGCAGATCCAGTCGTTGCCGTTCTTGTTGCACGCGTCGATGCGGCCCTTGTACCCGCTGACGCAGGCGTCGACGATGTTCTGCGCTGCGCAGTCGGCGGCAAAGGCGGTGCTGGCGAAGGTACCGATGACACCGGCAAGGAGGACCGAGGAACGCATCTTGACGTGGGCGAGATTTGAAAGGGGTGGGTGGTATTAAAAAATAAAGTGTATATAGAGAATTGACGACGAATGGGCCCAGAGCGAGTGATGGGATCAGATCAGAAGGAGACACGGACTGTTGTGGAGACGAAGAGGAGTCGAACGAGCGGAATGCAGGAAAGGGAGTTTACCAGAGTCATATACTGCTGCTCCCTTCTTCCCCAGTCGTGCCGGTGGTGCCACGGCAAGGGTCCATCGTCCAGCCAAGCACCAAAGTAAACATTAAATGCGTTGCACACGCCTCCGCGGTCTCCAAGCGTGCGCTCTAGCGCGCCGCATCATGTCCAATCCAGCCTCCGCTTGCCTGCTGACGGTAAAGTGCGGTGGTGGTGGACGCTCAATGAGGCATGGTGCACCCGCGACGCCCCCTAAATTTAGGCGAGAGATGCATTGAGTTCAACATCGTCAGCGCGCAGCGAGCCTTCCAGTCGACTCTTTGCCTTTCGTGAGGTGGGGCCGAGGGCTGGCTGCACCTGGAGCGTGGCTGCGCAGCGTACCGCATGCCGTTCTGCCGCGACTGTGTGACCACAGGCCGTCGCTGAGGATATATGGACGATGTCACGATGTCTGAGCGGACTTCGAGGTTGGGAGCTGTGCAATAGCAGGCCCGAGGTGATAGGCGAGGTTTGTCTCCGGTTGAGCCAGGCATGAGCCGTGATTGGTGCATGTGCGTGATATTCACAGGGGGTAAATTGAGGTTTACATTGCATTGCGCAACGAACGTTGATACCACGACCTTTTGAGCATGATGGAAGTTTGTTATGTTGCAGGTAGATGGTCGACAAATTGCCCGATGCTGTCGTCCGTCTTGACATCCGAGTGGGTGACAAGAGCCGGGAGAAACGACCTCTTACCGGTCGGGGTTTGATTGACAGCGATTAGCCATTGGAGGTCTTGACTGCGTGCTGCCACGAACACACCGCTGACAAAGTCGTTGAGTAGGGGTGGGTGTCAGCCTCCGGTGAGTGTTGTCAAGTTGACCGCTTTGCTCATCCCAAAACAAACAACAACTTGCAAGCAATGCTTGAAGCTTCCGCAGGAGCCGATCATGCCTGGCAAGTCTTTGGTCAGCTTTCGGCGTGGCACCGCTATGGAGCCCATGTATGTCGTTGATCTCATCACTGTGGATAAGCACATGCTGCTCACCAGTGCTCCCAGACCTCGGCGGGGGTGTGCCGGGTAACGCCAACTGCCTGAAAGTGTCTCTCTCGAGGACCTTTGTGTCGCCTTGCTAATCCTTCTGTCACACAGCGATATCACCACGGACTGCTGCAATCACCCGTATGGAAGTGTGCAGACGTAGGGCGAACGTGGCCATACGTCTTCTGCGGTACGGGCTGATACTGTTTTCTTCAGCGTCTATTACCGCTCAATCGCCGACCTCACGCTCGATACGAGAAACGTCAATTGAGTCATTTCGGCGGCACTGAACGCGTCCTGCCTCGTCTGCCGCAAGCAGGTGCGGCGAGATGTGTGCAGCATCAATTCTTCGCTCCGCGGGCTTGATAGCTGTTCACTCGCAGTGCAGTAATGGCGACTCCTAAATCAGCCTCGCCTTCGCACACGTGAGGCTCTGCCGTGCTGCGTTGCACATGACTTCTCGAGTTTCCACTCTGTTGGTCATTAGCGCTCACCGGATCGACACCGAGCGCCGTTTGCTGAGCAATGAGCCGCTCTCGCTTGCATTTTCCCCAGAATCCGGGCCAGATTGTTGGGCGCTGAGACGCACACTTCGTTATCCAGTATACGAGCACCTAGCCGCGTTAGGGGAGGTTCAAGCGATGGCAAGACAGCGGCACCAGTGATGGTCAAGGCACTGACTCTGGGGAATCTGGGGGGCTGAGCGGCTCTTTGCTCGGGGCGTTACCTGTCAGTGGTGCTGTTGAGTTGGGAAGGGCCCTGGGGAATGCGGGGAAGGTGGGCTGCTGAACGCTTTGCATCACGGCCACCGCTGCGAAGGGCAGCGGAGGGCAACGTCTGCGCCCCAGACATTCAACCCAGAACAACATCGAGTCTTGGACCATGGCGCGATGACTCGGACACAGGCGCGGCGCAACTCAGACCGAGTTATTGACTGAAAATTCGCCTCCGTAACCGGCCTTGAGCCGGAGCATGGCAGGCCGGGGTGGGCACGCCTGAATGACGGAATGGCACCTCCACATCGTTCACTTGCCAACCCGCTGCCAATCAATGACCACACTTGATTTGCACCAGCGCAAGACCAGCCCATATCGCCTACCAACTGCTCTGCCGCAGCATGCAGGTCTCCCCACCTTTCCCTCACCAGCCTGCAGCTGAACAGTGCGGTATTTCTGGGGTTATCAGACCCTTTCACCGCAACGTCCCTTCCCTCTTCGCGCGTCTCCATAATCCCGCACTCGCACTGTCGCCAGCGTGCCCGGCGTCCCTGCTCGCCCACGCACACGTCAAAACTGTCGCGTCCGCCTGTAACCACATCAACGCTGGTGACTGAATATGCTGTGGCCTGAGTCCGCGATTCCACGACGTCCGCGACCAAGATAGCAGAAATCACCTTGAAAATTTTGTACTTGGCAGAAAAGTATCACGGGTGGATGGGCACGAAATCACCCGCGCGCAGATGGATTTCCCCGTCTCCAGCGATGAGTATCCGTCACGGGGACCGGCAGTGAGGGCTACATCAGCCGCGACACTGGTCCTCTGCTCCGTCTTCGTCATCCTGCGGCTCATGTCGAGGTTCTTCGTCGTGAAGAAGCCGGGATGGGACGACTATACCATGATCATGGCATGGGTGTTAGCGTTTGGCGCATCGTTCTCAATCATCTTCGGCACCACCAAAGGACTGGGGCGACACCAGGACCACATTCCTGACGACTGGCTGGAACCAATGCGAAAGTCTTCATACGCCTTCTCGGTCCTCTACAACCCGGCGTTGATGGCAACCAAGACTTCGATCCTCCTCTTCTACCTCGGCCTGTCAGAGACGCAGAAGATATTTCGATGGGCGACTATCTCGACGCTCGTTGTTGTCAATGCCGGCGGATTGGCACTCACCATTCTCAATATCGTCCAGTGTCGACCCGTCAGTGCAGCTTGGGCCTCGCCTGTACCTGCAAGCGCGCACTGCACCAACATCGTCACCATATACCTCTCGTCCGCGCCCCTGAACATTATTACCGATCTCGCCATATTGTTCCTCCCTATGCCCATCTTGACGAGCATGCGATTGCCGAAGAAGCAGAAGATTATCCTGGTCATCACTTTTGGATTCGGTATCTTCGTGGCCATTGTCGATGTCGTCCGTATTGCCTACCTGCAAGATGCGCAACGAGCCACCCTTGTCGCGGCGCAAGCTGATCGCACCGAAAGCGGTACCAGCCAAAGGAACACGACCGACTTCTCGTGGTACGCCTCGCTTTCGTTCATGTGGAGTACGGTTGAGATCAACCTGGGCATCATGTGCGGTTGCGTTCCTGCCATGAAGCCTTTGGTTCGACGTTTCCTACCCAGCTGGGTCATAGATCACACGACATCGCGCGGCAACTCTGGAACTTCTGCGAGCGATGAAGCGCAGTTCCACCCTGATATCGTCGAAACGTCACGTCGTCGATCAGACCAGGAAACACCCCCAGAATCACCCCTGGCCAAGCCTCCGCCGTCGGTGCCTGCGTTACGAGGGCATGACGAAGGGATGGATATGATGGATTTCCTCACATCGCCCGACATGAATGAATTCCCGCGAATGAACCGCACGTCCACTGCAGTTACCATGGCACCAACCACGCGCAGCGCGCGGCGTGGCTCGATGACATTTTTTGACTTCGTCGACACAGGCCAGAAGAAGAATATTACGTTGAGAAGCAACCGCGAATCCGTCTATCCAGTATTGATGGTCACCATTCTTTTCTTCATCTGGGGCTTTGCATATGGTTTCCTGGACGTGCTCAATTCGCGCTTCCAAGAGATCGCCAACATGAGCGACTGGCAGACCGTCGGCCAGCATAGCGCCTACTATGTCGGCTACCTCCTCGGTCCCTTGACGTTCGGCCGCATCGTCTTCCAGGTCTGGGGGTTCAAGGTCTGCTACATGGTCGGACTGGTCATATACGCCTGTGGAGCTCTGGTCTTCTGGCCTTCTGCTGTCCTCACCAATTTCCCGGCCTTTCTTGTGTCCAACTTCATCGTTGGGGCTGGCTTGTCAACCTTGGAACTTGCCGCGAACCCCTTCATTGCCCTCTGCGGACCACCCGAGTTTGCCGAAGTGCGATTGAACCTATCCCAAGGTGTGCAAGCAGTTGGCACCATTGTTTCACCCCTGCTTGCCAAGAAAGTGCTCTTCACAGCCAATGCCTCCAGCTTGATCGATGTTCAGTGGACATATCTGGGCATCTCGTTCTTCAGCATTGCGCTCGCCGTACTGTACTTCTACGTCCCGCTACCAGAAGCCACCAACGAGGAGCTCGAGACCGCCAGTAGACGCTTGCCTGTTCCTAGGAACGCAACCATCAAGATCGGGCCCTGGCCTGTCAGGATTATTTGGATCAGCCTGGGGTTCGCTGTTCTCTCTCAGTTCTGCTATGTAGGCGGGCAAGAGTCCACATCGACTTCTTACAACGAGTACCTTGCACTGGTAAAACCCTCGGTCAATCCCGTCAACCACCAAGCGGTCGGCCACACAGCATTCGCCGTCTCTCGATTCCTGGCCGCATTCATCGACATTTGGGTCAAGCCACGCTTCAGTCTACTCGTTTTTTACCTGGGCGCTATCGCATTTTCCACCGCAGCGATGAATACCACTGGGTCCACTGGTGCTGCTATGCTCGTCATGATCATGTTCTTTGAAGGACCTCTGTTCCCCCAGATCTTCGCTCAGGGAATCCGTGGCATGGGAAAGCACACCAAGGACGCTTCAGCGCTTATCACAGCAGCAATTGGCGGCGGCGCAGTCATCCCTCCTGTTATGTTCGCCGCTTTGAAGATTCACAATGCGCGCTACGCATTTTGCGTCACTGTCGCTGTATACTCCGCCGGAGCACTTTATCCCATCTGGCTCAACGCTTTGCCCGTCACAAGACAACTCTCCGATCCCCATCGAGACGAGCAGACGCGGCGCGAGTCCGAAGCTGAAGAGAAGCGCCGCGAATCGACGGGCGAAACCAAGCTACGCAGATGGAGCAAAGTCAAGAGCAGACTGAGCTTTGGCAACCGCGAAAAAGACCACATGCCCTCAGTCGAGCACAGGGAGCGACGCAGCTGGCCTGAGGGCCTTGCGCCAATCCCCGGCAGCCTCGACATCGCACCAGAGCGACGAGAATCGCAGGCCTTGTCGATACAGAGCTCGAGCAGTGACAGTAGCTCCTCGAGCAGCGATTCACCCACTCCGCGCGGTGAGCGCGTATGATATACTATTATGATTGCATTTCGATATGGCGTTACGGGAGATACCATGGGAGGCTCTTTGCTTGGGTGGAACATGCGCAGGTTGTACAGTTATATTACTAGTTGTCTCGCTTTGAGCAACTCTTTATTGTAGCTCACTGTGACGAGAATCAACAGAGGTCTTCACCTCAATTGTCCTGACAAATGCGGTGCCTACGAATCACTAACCACCTGACGACACTTGTCACCAGCTAAGGTGCAGTTGAACACACGTCTCCGAGCAATGCTGTGGCTGTCCACGGTCAGTAGGCTACGCAACCAGTAATCAGCGTTGAGCATCTCTTTCACGTGGATATAAGCGTTGCAACCAATCACGGCGGTCCGCGGCAACTGACTAGAGCTTCGGCTGTCAGCAACCAGCTTGCGAGGGTCTCGGTGAATCAACATCTTGAATGCGATTGTCCCGTTCGGCATCAGGTAAAGTATATTCCGTGTAACTAGGTAATCCGTAGTCAAGTGGATCGAGCCTCCGCCTGCGAGACGCAAGGCTGTTGCGGTAAGCTGTTCGTGGTTCGGCAGGGACGAGTGAACGAACCTCGGCATCTCCACCCGTACCGCCCCCGCGATCTGAATCCTGGGGTTTGGCGCGACTCGGCTTTAAACACGACGAGGGAGAGCTTTATAGTGCTGACGCGCGCTGCGCATTTCTTCTTTCTATCCAGCTTTGCTGCATTGCTGTTCTCGAGTGCCGCCTGTAATACCCAGCACCTCGTTCATTGACACATCTGCTCACTCACTTGCTTCGCACCGCGCAGCAACCGCCAACATGGTCGGCCAGAAACAACCCGTCTACGTCCTCGGCGTGGGCATGACCAAGGTAAGGCGGCGACCTACAGGTCCTGAGCATCATCTAACGGCGCAAATAGTTCATCAAGCCTCGCGGCAAAGTCGACTACCCGGAGCTGGGCTTCGAGGCCGGCGTCAAAGCGATGCTCGACGCACACATCAACTACGACGACGTCGACCAGGGCGTGGCGTGCTACTGCTACGGCGACAGCACCTGCGGGCAGCGCGTCTTCTACCAGTTCGGCATGACGGGCATCCCCGTGTACAACGTCAACAACAACTGCTCGACCGGCAGCACGGGGCTGTACATGGGGCGCAACATGATCGCCCACGGCGCCGCCGACTGCGTGCTGGTCGTTGGCTTCGAGAAGATGTTTCCCGGGTCCCTGCAGACGTTCTTCCAGGATAGGACGAATCCCACTGCGACTACGAACCTGATCATGAAGGAGACCAGGGGCATCACCAAGGCGCCCGGAGCGGCGCAGCTGTTCGGTAACGCGGGACGTGAGCACATGGAGAAGTAAGTCTACGATCTGCTCTCGCACCAATACGACATCGATCCCCCATACTGACGATTTGCAGATACGGCTCCGAGCTCAAAGACTTTGCAGAAATCGCGCGCATCAACCACGCACACTCGAAGAACAACCCCTACTCGCAGTTCCAAGACGAATACACGCTCGACCAAGTCGTCAACTCGCCCATGATCCACGAGCCGCTCACCAAACTGCAATGCTGCCCGACCTCCGACGGCGCCGCGGCAACCGTGCTGTGCTCGCAGGCCTTCCTCGACGCGCGCCCGGAGCTCAAGTCGCAAGCGATCCTGATCGCCGGCCAGCGGCTCGCCACCGACACGCCCGCGCTGTTCAACCGCAGCGCAATCGACCTCATCGGCTACAGCATGAGCGAGCTGGCGGCGCGCGAAGCGCTCTCCGAAGCGGCCGTGTCCCCGGACGACGTGAAGGTGTGCGAGCTGCACGACTGCTTCAGCGCAAACGAGATGGTGACGATCGAAGCGCTTGGTCTCGCGCCCAAGGGCAAGGCGCACGAGTTGATCCGCAAGGGCGGCATCACGTACGGTGGCAAGGTCGTCATCAACCCGTCCGGCGGCCTGATCTCCAAGGGTCATCCGCTCGGCGCCACGGGCCTGGCGCAGTGCGCGGAGCTCGTGTGGCATCTGCGCGGCTGGGCGAACAACAGGAGCGTGCCTGATACCAAGGTTGCGCTGCAGCACAACCTCGGTCTGGGAGGTGCGGTCGTGTGCACCGTGTATAAGCGTGCTGATGGGTCTGCGGCGACGGATCTGAGCGATGCTGAGGTGGGCAAGCTTACGGGGCTGGGGTACAATCCCGCGACGCAGGCGAAGGGGTGGACCAAGGAGCAGGTCAACAGTGTGCGGAGTAAGAAGGCCAGGAGCGAGTGGGCGTTGCAGGATGTGGAGCAGAAGGTTGAGGCGAGGTTTTAGGTACTATTTGATGCTGTTAGTAGTGGATATAATCTTTGGGGTTTCCTACCTACTGGATCTGTTTCCTTGGTTGTTCAGTATTCTTGCGTTGTCCTTTGTTGCAGGACATCGAGAGACCGAGTAGCAGCACGCGCACCTCATTAGTCAACAGGTATAGATGTACCCACTTGTATGTCTTGATGAGTCTAAGATCTAGCACCAAGTCCACACCGTACATTCGCCAGCGCCATGCAAAATGCATTCATGTCCAAGTAAGCACCGCTCCCAAACTCCTCGCTGTTCGTGTGAAGCCTCATGTCGGCTTCGTTCGCCAGTCATCACGTCGTACCGTAGCAAGCCCCTTGCGCACATGCCACTCTACTTCCTAGGCTTGGGAATCTTCTCATACGCATTCGGGCTCGGTGCTCTCTTCGGCTGCCTCTTCGACTTTCCACTGGCCTCGCCTGAGCCATGGTCATGCTCGCAGTTATCGTGGTCATGCGCGTGCTCGGGCTTTCCTCCTCTCTTGTTGCTCTTGCTCGGGCGCGCAGTGCTGTTGTCCGGCTCGCTATCCGAATCGTCCGAGCTAGAGCTATCGCTCGAGGACTCGTCGCTGGACTCTCCGACTTCGCGGGGCGCATGGTAAATGCAACACACTAATCAATGTCAGCATTCTCTTCTCACTCGCATTCTAACCAGTGCCACTCCAGTGCAGGCGCGATCGAGGGACTGTGTTGGACGTACCTTTGCTGCTCTTCTTCCCCATGCCCTCGTTGTCTACCACATCCTCCGCCCATTGGATACGTCGTCGCTCCTCGGGCTCGGCGCGCAGGCGCAGGACACCTGACGGCGCAGAAATACGTAGAACGGGATTCGGCTGTGTTTGTTGGATCGTGTGACTGCCGGTGTCGCGCGACGGCGTTGCGGTGCGTGAGGGTACGTTTGACATTGTGAAACTGGTGTGTTGAAAGAGTGGAGGGCGAGAGCGGAAGTTATTGAGAAGGGTTGAGGGCGTGGCTTGGGATGGACCCTGGTTGAGATGCGGGAGGAGGGGTCGTGCAGTCGACGGAAGTTTCGCGGGCGAGATGGAGACTGAATCGAGTTGTCGTGAGGTCTGTATGGGCACGCAGGCTGACCCGCGAGAGTCAGGCGAATTGGTGAGGCGGTGGTGTGAAGTGTTGTGCGCTGCACGTCTTTGTGGACGAAGGTGATTTGTCTGGAGACCGCGGCTAACGGTGCGTCATTCCGAAGGGTCGCCGCTTCCGCGTTCAGTGGCTCGCGCAACACCACGCCTGCATCACCACTAGTTGACCTTGGAGACAATTCATCTAGTGCCTCCCAGTTCGTGTAACATGGATGCTTGGGACTCGACTTGTGAGTTTTGGGGTCTCGTACTCGCCGCCAGCTCACCTTTCGCTCGAACTGGCAGGCGACCTCGACCTCTCGTTAGCTGTTCCACGAGTCGAAAGTCCTGTAGTACATGGCTCACGAGGTAATTCCATTATCCTCATTGGGGACGGGTACGCATGATTCCAGTCTGCAAAGATCGTCTGCGATTTTGAAACCACCTGCATGCATGTACAAACGAGAGCATGCAAGAACGATCCTGGTGGTAACACGAACTCGCACGATTGTTCGGTAGACGTATGCCTCTTCTCGATTTGACGCAGAGAACTCATATGTGAAGGTTTTTAGCTGCAGTATTGCAGCAACGAAGTTCTCAATCAATCTCAGTGCCACGATGTGTACCACAACCCCTGAGCCTCGAGCAAAGTCGTACACGATGCCCCATACGCGTATCGCACGTTCTATTGGCACATAATTGACATCGTGCATCAGAACGTGGAAGGGAAGTTGTGCCAGCCAGACAATTTCAAACAGCCCAGTTAGTCAGCGAGAATGGAAGCTTGATGCTTCCATTCAAAGAGCAACCACGTCCACGGAACAACCTTCTAGAATTGATCGACGTCATCATTCTCTCGCCACAATTGAGCCGCAGGCTTTAGAGAAAACCTTGGAGAAATGGCGGTAATTTGCGGATTTGATGAAGGGGATGGCCTTGTCGATCGGCGGTCGCTCAGCGAGATTTGCTCTTCCTTTGTCTCGCTGAGCGCAAGGCCATGTGCAAGGCTACCCTGTCGAGCCCCCAACGCCAGCCGAGGACAAATCGATAAAGAACAACGCGTCCCGCCGACCGCAGTTGCGGAGATCTCGTATTGTCTCTGCCTGCCCTCGATACTCGCGTGAGGTTCCCCGGTGCGAAAATCTCGCTGGCAGATCATAAGAAAGGAGAAGCCTCACATCACCGTCTGCACAAGCTGCTAAACTTGCAATGTGCTGCCAGGTCTAAACCAAGGCGGGCGAAGCTAATCTAAGAGGAGCTGGTCAGCGAGATATGCTTGGCCTCAACGTCCCGCTTTGCAGACCGCAGCCACCGAAGCGGGCTCGGGGATACTGGATGCAGACGACGGAACCGCGGTGGAAGGATGCACAACTGGGCATGAGGCTGTGGCCCGGTGGGTGCGGGAAATGAAGCCACGCAGACCGGGAGTTCTGGACTGAGGGAAGCCCACTTTCCTGGAATAGGGGAAGAATGCACTTAGCCCGACGCGGCGGCCTAAGGCGACAGTGTCGCCGGGCAACTTGAAGAATTCGTGCTGCATCGAGGGAACGGTAGCAGCAGCTGAGCTGAACTATCATCGCTGCTGGCCACACGAACTCCCAAGAGCCTCAGGGGCAAGGCGCTTCAGGACGCGGTTGTGTGGTTTGTCTGCAGACAGCGAACCCTGCAGCTAATCTTTGATAATTGGCCCTGTCCAATCACGGCGCGCAGCCTTCCCCGCTAAGATGGTTCCTGCGTTAGGCGCACGGGATCTTCGCTGTTTTAAACAACGGTCACGGCGCAGCAGCCACTCGGTCGTTCAGGAGATTCGGGTCGCAGACGACTGACGCGCATGTGCGAGGATGTGCGAGATGTGCAGTGGATGTGATTCTGCGGGAGGGATGCGAACATGGAGCTGTGTGACCTGGAGGTGGATGCTGCTGTGCGTGCAGCAGAACAAAGGGATTGTGCCTCGATGGTACAGTAAATAGCCCAAGAATGCAGCGAGCAGATCAAACACCGTGGCTGACCCTGCGATTCACTACTCCCGGCAGGCTTGACCCGTGCAACGACCCACATGTGCCAATAGGAGGCGCCTGTCATCCAGACTTACCGGACTCCAAGCTCCTCACGCGAGGTGCGGCGCCTCATCTACTGCTGCCGCCCGGCCTTCCCTCTTTCCTCACCTCACTTTGTGGGCGCCGCTCGTTCGTAATCCTCCACAGAGTCTTGAAGCTCGCAGTCCGTATCTTACCCCAGTCATTCTTTTTTGGGCCCGGAGACAGCAGCGTTTGTTTTGACCGACACCGATTGCCTCGCACATACTACACCGCACGTCTGCGCATACACACATACACACATACACACATTCGCTTGGCCATATACGAACCGCATTACGACCTCACGCTGTTAATACACCACCCCACACTGCACCAGGAACACCCGCAGCCCCAGCACACACCTCAGCCACCTGCAACACCCCGTGGCTCACGTCTGCCTCGCATATATTGCTGCCATCCCCGGATTGGCGGAGGAGAAGAACCATCTTGAAACAATGCAACAACGCCAGATGCACCACTTTGCGGGGAGAGGACTTGATGTCGGTTCTACCAGCCGCACAATGATCGAGGAGGCCACCAAGGTCCTCGTCGCCCGAGGCACCTCCACATGCACTAGCGATAGCGACCCTGGCTGCACAAAGCCCACCCAAGTCCCCACACTAGCTATTGCCCTGGCGATTATGTAGGTTGACTGAGACCGCTGCATTGTTCTTGCTGATTGTGTGTGCGCAGTGTTCCAGTCGCTGGTATCTCGATTGTGCTTTTCTTCCTGCACCGCAGGAATCAGAGGAAGTTGGCTGAAGAGGATAAAGACAAATACCGCTCCATGGACTTTGGCCTAGGAGACAAGGGTGGCCGCGTTGGCGCGAAGAAGGGGCCTGAGATGACCGTCACCGACATCGAGAAGATGGGCAATGGCGCACACAGCCGCGGTCTCTCCCTGGAACACGGAAGCCCCTATATCCTACCCGTTGGCCTGCACGGCTCACGAGAGTCGTTTCACTCGCTCTCGCGCTCGAATCATGACCCCCACGATCCGTACCGCCCAGTCACCTTCATGACCGACAACGCCAGCGTTCGCAGCTCCAGTCGCGCATACGGCAAGGACAACGCCTCTCTGTACACATCTTCAAGCGCTGGAACGAAGGCAAGAAACGGCGACGGTCTTACCTCTGGTCTTCTGCAGAACGCACAGCGCATGTCCACATCGAATCCTCTCCGCGGCGAATCTCTGTCTCCTGACGGCACGCGGTCACCCATTCAGTTTCCCGACCAAGCAGGCACACCTCTCAGCCCATTGAACCCTCGCACAAACGACAACTTCCCTGCACCACCACCTCGCGTTGCGTCCCCGGAAACCAAGAGCCCTGGCGGACCAGAGATCAAGGAACAATATGCCGCCTTCAAGCCTACCACCGACGTCCCCAAGATCATGATCCCTGACGCAGATGTCAAGAACAAGTCGGTCAACAAGTCGCCTGTCGAGCAATCTGCCACCTTCCCTCCTCGCATACAGTCTCAGGCCGGCATTGTGTCGCACGCTCCTTCTCAAAGCATTGTCAGCACATCCAGCTATGGCGATGCTTTCCAGGTCACACCGCCCTCACCTCGTCAGGCTCAGCCAACCATCCAGGAAGCTCCGTCACCTGTTGCTCCCGCGCCTCTGCGTCCTCAACCTTCCGGCGAGGCCAGACTGAGCGTCTATGAGAACGGCCAGAACAATCGCCTGTCGATGAGCTTACGCCCGATGCCTCCTATGCACGATGACCCTGAAGAGAACCCTGAGGACCGCGCCAACCGCATTCGATCTTTCTACAAGGAATACTTCGACGACTCTAAGCCTGAGCCCGCTGGTGGACACCAATACACTGACTACTACGAGGACTACACTTCCGAGTATCTTGACGGCGCCGTCTACGATTCGCAAGGCAAGGGCTTCGTCGCCGCACAGCCCAACGCTCCCTTCGCTGAGCCCATTGTCCGCCGAGCTATGACCCCTCCTCCACGTGCGCCTCCTAGGTTCCGCAGCGGTACTGTTGGCGGTAGCAACCCTCACATGTCCAACGGATCCATGGTGTCATCCCAGTACCCTCCCCGCAACATGTCCTCGATGAGCGGTCGCCTGCCAGCACCTGGACCCAGGAAGCCTCTCCCACCGCCAGCTATACTCGAATCGCTGCCTACACCTGGAAAGCTGACAGAGAACTCGATGGTCTTCAACGCCGCCGATTTCGCACCCCCAGTCTCATACCGTGACCGACAGAATGGCATGCGCCCTGACAGTCCGCTCGGCACACCCAGGCCGTTCAGCCCCGCTGTCCGTCCTCACACTCCTCTCGCTAGCTCTTACGACGACCTCGCCGTGATGCCCAGCCCCCATCTGCTCCGCAAGTCTGGCACATTCACAGCACTCGACTTTGCGCCGCCACCAAAGTTCCGTAACGATGGCGCGTCATCTCGACCCGGTTCAGCAGCTGGCTCGATCCGCTCCAACCGCTCGGGCATGACCAACAACGCACAATTCGCTATCCGCAGCGGCGCCAACCGCGTCAGCCGGATACCGAAGGAGGTTGTGACCACCAAGGACAACATCCTCGATCAGCTGCGGCCGCAGATGAGCCTGGTCACGAAGGCATAGTCACATTTCGAATCATGCATACGCCTTTGACGACAATTTCAACCCTCCCAGCTCACTGGCTGAGCTTCCTTTGATCACTTCAAAAGCTCATCACTACTACTGCATACGACGACTATGGCATAGATAGCGTTCTCTTCTGGCTTTCTATCTTCCTTCTGGATCATCAGCTTTCAGCGCCTTCTTCTTCGACTTTCAGTGCGCCCAAGTAGTGTACATAGGGCCTTTTTACAGCGATTAGCGGCAAGGGTGGCGTTCAATGTCTAATTTCTATTCACCGCAAACATACAGTTCAGAGGAGAAGCGTAGATAGAGGAGAGTGGCGATGTAGATGGAGGATCTTGTATGTGACATATAGAGAATGAAGATAGATATACTGTCGAAAGCTTTCCCACCCTGCGCAACGTGTCATGGCTTGTTACTGGCCCTCACTAGCATCGCGCACTTGCGTGTTCCTTGCACCAGCGGCTCCTGCCATGCGCTTTCCCCCGACCTTTCACCTTCACTTCAAGATGAGAGGTTAGAGGCGCTAAAATTTCTGCCTACAACCTAACTCTTCCTGTGAGTCTCTTGCCCAATCCACCCCACCGTATCGGCCTGAAGGCAGTCACGCACTTCTGCCACCCAATACCATTCGTCTCGCTCCCCTGCAATGGCGACCGCAAAGCCAAAGCGCTTCCGGTACGGCTATCGATGCAGAACAATCTGCCAAGGATTAAGCTGACAATATCCAGGGATACAGTTCGAGATGGTGTCGTCGCTGTCGAGGTAGGCCCCGAGCGAGTGAAGCACTTCGTTCACAAGGCTTTGCTCGAAGAACACTCTGAGTACTTCCAGAAAGCTCTCAATGGCTCGTGGAAGGAAGGAGAAGATAAAGTCGTGTGTCTGGACGATATCGACTGTGCTACTTGCAATTCTGTGCCTGCTGAGGTATACGGCGCAGCACACTGACAGTTCTACAGTTGGGGTCTTCTCTGACTGGCTGTACACTGGCAAGCTTCCAGCCATGGACGAAGGATGGAACGAGGAGGAGTATCGAATGGACCTTGACGCTAAATCAAACACTCAATGGCACACCGCTACGCAGGTTGCCATGCTTAAGGCATACGCCTTCGCCGACCGCATGCTCTCACCGGGCCTACGCAAAGCGCTAGAGCACGAGATAATTGCTTACTTCGTCGACGACGGTGGCAGGGAAGTCTGCTACAGGGCGGCCATTCATGCGTTCGCCCATTTGCCGTCCGCCAGTCCGGTTCTGCAAGTCATGATAGACGCTCATTGTCAAGAGTTTGCCAGGAAAAACGACACAGAAGAAGACGGCGAGCTGCAGCTTCATGCTCAACTACCCAACGCCTTCCTTATTGGCGTCATGAAACGGCTCGCAAAGCTCCATTTAGAAATGAAGATAAGACTGGCGAAATGCTCCCCTTGTAAGTACTATGGGCACACCGAGCAGTTGGACAAGTGCGATTACCATGGCCACAGTACGAAGAAGGAGAGGAGGGAGTGCCGTCGCAATGGATTTGGCGACGACAGCTCGGACAGCGACTCAAGCAGCGGCTTTTAAGACAGCGAGAGTGACAGCAGTGGCTCTGACTAAGTACGTTAACGGTCATATGGTTGTGCTTGGCGAAAAAAAAGACTAGGTTCGATCCTGGTGAGCGCAACTCTAATAGTCTTACGCTCCGAGAATAGGTCTGCATTTCTCGATGCATTGCGATGAATGGGAATACCACCTTGATTGGTTTGCTGTAGTGAGCTCGGATTTTCAAGATCGACGATGCTCCGTTCCTTCTTCACTTCTACTTGCACTTGCCCGTTTACTTGTGGTCACAGCTTCTCTCCTCAACTACCTCCGCATCCGCGCGACTTCTCACTTATACTCTCGACACCCACCTACCGTACTCGTGGCCAAAATCACCGCAGACGACAAACAGAAGCTATTGTGCATCGATTATGTTTCAATCCTTGCAATATCATGCATCAGAACCCAAATTGACTACATCCAGAATGGCCACACGCAGCGGTATCGTCGCCATCTTGGTCGGTCCAGAACGTATCAGGTATGAGGTTCATTGAGCTGTTCTTATCAAGCACTCCGAGTTCTTTAGGAATACTCTAGAAGGTCCGTGGAAGGAAGCAGAGGAGGGCGTTGTTCGACTTAAGGACGTCGAGCCTGAAACTTGTGGGTGTCACTCTCATCTAGCCGAATGGTCAACAAACTGAAGATATCCGCGATCGGTCTCTTCGTCGACTGGATCTACACCGAGGGCCCACCATCTTTCGAACCACACTACCACAAGCTGGATTCAGAGGAGAAAGCGGGTCTACAGGTACTACGTATCGAAGCTTGCATCTTCGCCAGCCGCTTTCTCGCCCCTGCATTCGCAAGCGCCCTACGTCACCTTGCCTGATATTCAGAATCATTCGCCGCGAAACCGTGTGTTACGCAACGATCATCTACGCGTTTGAGAATTTACCAGACCACGACCAGATCTTGAAGCTGTGGTACATATATACTGTCACGAGGATAGCAGCAGCGTACTGGGCTCTATGGACCTAGAAATGATGTACCAAGAAGTTTCCTGTTCAGAGCCATGTATACATACGCAGAATGGTGCAGATGTAAAGAACTAATACCGCGTCCACAAGCCTGTGATTATCACAATCACACTACGGAAGAGGAGAGGAAGTATTGCAAGATCCAGCTGAAGAAGCAGCTGCACAACTAGGTGCAGGCTAGCGGGTGAGGTCTTCGTAAGGAAAGAGGTGCAGGGCAGCCTCACAGACTTAAAGCAACATGCATTTCACGCCATGATTGGAGGTACTCAATGAACCTCAACCGAACCAACAAGGAAGCAGGACGGACTATCGCGCATGTAGTGCGTAGACTTCGGATTAAAAGCACGCAAGAAAGAGATGAGGAGCGAACATCGTCAATGGAAATCTGACTACATCCAAGATCATCGTAGACAATGAGATTCTGACATGTAGTAGAGTGAACTTTGTGTATTGGTAACTTTTAAAATGTGCGGACCGTCCAGACTCTGTTTGGCACGATAACCCCAGGCTCCGCAATACTGCGTGTGGCAATGGTTTTGAGTCGTTAGAGATCGCGTTCTGCCCTGCATATGTCAAGTAGGTTATCAAACTATACATTGATAGCAAGACGCACGATCTAGTAATGATGACAGTGTCCCAGATTTCGGGGGTCTGCACATTTTGGAAACGATTATACTTGCCAGATACGTAAGCCTCATTTCATTGGGCCCAAGTCGCAGTGAGGATTGCCAAGATCCATTCCTTGCCACCTGCTCATCAGCATCATCGAGCAAGGACTTCTCCACTGGTAAATCATTCGGACCAGCGGCTTCCAGTACAGCGAACAACTATGCATCCCACTACCTTCCTTCCAGGTGTTACGCTTATTTGGAAAACGTGTACGTAGGCCTTGGAGTGCATACGGCAACACCATGCGTCGACCAACACATCCAGGACGGGGTCGTCCTCTGGCTGGTGGGTGAAGGCATAGTCAATCATTTCTTTTGAGGCGATCGTCTTGTTGTAATCGCTGACAAGGATGTTCAGATGACCTGTTGACAACCCTCGCTATAGCATAGCAGCGTCCGAGGTTGTATTCCATCGTCTTCTCCAGTGCAATATCCTGAGCGGAGGTGTATATGGGCTCCAACCTGAAGCGTAACGGGATAGGTGCTGCGAGTAGAGGGAGTCGATGAACACGTCCGCTACCTTTTGTCAGCATTGATTTGCCCAGGCTGGGGGAAGAGTGACTTGAAGATTTCGTGGCTGAAGATGTGAGGTAGCATAACATCTTTCTGCATCGCCTGTAGACTACGAGTTCCTCAGCGCCTCTAACAGATCCATGGACTCCCCCAGGTGTGTTCCGACTACCCTGACATGCGCAATTGCTTATCGAGCTGATTGTGACCCAATGCTGCAACCAGCAAAGGCGGCAACCTCACAGTCAAGACCTCTAAGGGTGTTGAGTATCAAATACACTGTGCGGTGCTTGTCCAACATAGCGCGTACAAAGACAGCTCTAGAGCGCCTGAGGAAGGAGGCTGAGGAGGGCTTGGTCCGCTTTGAGGATGTTCAGCTCGCGCCGTGTAAGTGATCCTCTGTTCGCGAAGAATCGAGCCGTATCTGGAAAACCCTTCACAATCGAGAACCTTTCACAATTTATAATATGGGTCTATACTCAGAGGATCATTGTGCAACCTCTACCTGGCAAGACTACGAGCGAAACGGCCGACGTGATAGAGGTTGAAGCATTCATGCTCGGCGGCCGCCTGCTGGCATCGGCCTTCTTGAAGGCGACACAGTCATACCATCAAAAAGCATACCGCGATGGACAGAGCGGCACCTTTCAGCGCCATCGCTTACGCGTACAAGTACTTCTAGGATGATAGCCCTGTTGTTGAGATGCTTTCAGCTTTGCATCTCGACTACTATGCCGAGCAGGCTCCCCAGAGGTTGAGATTGATTCGCTTTCCAACACTCTCCTCAAGGTCATGCACAAGTTTGCGCGAGAGAACGTCGTCATTGGCCGAAGGAAGTTATTTGCGTGTGTACCTTTGACGCAACATTATCTCTAGTAAACAGAATATTCACTACTCTAGAACGATAAGGCGCATATACATTGAGACAGACGAGGAGGGCTTCAACGAGTTCGATGGCATCTCCGTAGACGGTTCCTTCTGGGTTCTGATTGATTGATGGAAGTGGTGACCGGCGTTTTGAGAAGAGCTGCAAAGTGAAAGCTATGACCGCGGCTCAACCCTACAGGTGGACAGGTGGGCGTGGAGAACATAAAAGAACGGAAGCGGATCACTTTCTTAAGCGGAAACGGATCTAAACGCGCGGGAGCGGATAGACGCTCGAACCAAATGTCAGCGGCATGCGCTTTGCGTGACATAGCTGACGGCGAAAAGAGCTGTAAAATCGCACCTCTCACAATCAAGAGCTCCTGCGCAATGAAGGTATGATGAAACCCCCACACATCGATGGTGCGATGCGTCCCCCATCAGATGTCTGAAACAGACGCTCGATCTCACTGTCGATTTCTCCATGAACTTGCGTTCGTCAGATGCCGTTGACAAGGGTAAACAGCACTGCCCGTTTTTGCGTCAGACGTGAAGTACCTAGCCTGCCCAACTCTTTCAACTTAATGCACTGTATCTCGCGACCGGAGAAACTCGAGCAAGTCTACCGAAGCTCTCCAAGTGTTCCAAGACCCTGTCGAAAATTCTTATCTTGCGAAAGAGAATGCAATATCTGCAGTCATGCTGTCAATGGGGTCATAGGACTTCTTAACATGGAGTTCCGAACGAGCGGCAAATGAAGCCGTTATCGTCGTCGCTGGCATCGCCGATAAATCGTGCTAACATTCAATTGCCGCGGCTTTTTGCACATATCCATGCCCTTTGAGCTTGCTTAAGGCGGGCCGACATACACCTCCTCGGGGTGTCCTCTCGCTGTTTGTGAGGAGAAAATGCGGAGCTGAGCGTGTTTCGCCGACTTTCCGTCGTCACCGTGGAGGCCGGATAGCTGCTTTGGGATTGGGAAGCTGCTTTGTAGCAAACGAGGCTGAAGCTATCCAAGCAAGCCTTCAAGCTCTTTCAAGACGTCCAAGATGTTGCTGGCTCCTTACTCGAGGCATTGCGAGCAGTCTCAGGCGAGGGGCAGTCTTGGAATTGCAGCCCTCATCTATTGTATGGCGTCTGCCGAGCTCGTAGCTGCTTCGTGCCGTGTCGTTATTGAGTCTCGAAGCTGAAAGACGCTGTTCAAAGGGTGCCTAAAAGCTCGGGAGATCTGAAGATGTTACTCTGAGACACATACCAAGCCCCATTCTCCACCAATCCCCGCACTTTCGCCGTGTGCAGCCGTCAACAATTTGTTCGTGGGGCCAGGTGGGGCAGCAGACGAGGGTGAATAATGGGCAAAATCAACGCAGACCATTGGTGCAATAACTGTACGCTTGGCGGCTGATCTCGAACCGACGGATAAATCCAAGGCCCAGCAGTCGGTGGACGTACGACGGTTCCCGCCCTGACCCGCATGCGCCCAACTCCCCCAGAAGATGTGACTTTTAGCGGCCATTCTAACGGCATATTCACCGTCCAGCCATAGGACGGGTTTAGAGGCAGACAAACGCGCGGGTTTTACGGAAGCTTGGTGCTTCCACCTGGCCTGGATGTGGTGCTATCTCTCTATCAATCTTCAGACGCACGGCGATCAACTTTCACCTTGTTTTATATCGCGCCAGACGGATAGAGCTGCAGCCACCCTCCGTTTTAGAGGCCTGTATTATTCCATACGCTGCCCCACAGCCCGGGTCTTTCGTCGACGACACGGAGACATGGTAGAGGCGGCGACCGCTGGATCCTGTCAATTGTATACCGCTCGTCGCGTCCTCGCCGAAATCCAGCATCGCATCAACGGCTTCAACACCTACGGCTAACATTACCGACTTCGAGTAGCGCGCGACGCTCAGCGCTCACAATCCGGCCTTAAATGGCGACCATGGTGCAGGCAGAGAGCGTGACGACGCACCTCAAGACTCCCGAGGTCACAATCGACGTCCAGGAGATCCCCGGTGCAGTGAAGCCGTCGCTGTTGATCCTTCACAACGAGGGTGAGGAGGATATAGTGGGCATATTCGCAGATGTATTGGGTCAGAAATGGGAGTCTACATCCTCAGTAGAAGCTGTGAAAGCAGGGCCGCCAGAGACAGTCTATGGCCTGAGAAATGGAGCTATTGGCGCACAACTGGATAGCTGGGACCGGTCAAGACTACTGATCAACACACACCGCGTGGACGGAGGGCAAGAACTGGACGAGGCCCTTACTGACCGCTGCGACTACGAATACCTCTACACGCGCACACCGTTCTTCCGGCGAGATGTCTCGCGCTACCTCTCCCTCATCTTGGGGCAGATCGCGCCTCACAGAGATCTGGCGAAGAAGGCGCGCACGACGCTGATCTCCACGACCTTCCCTGACGTACATGCCGCGCTACCTAATCTCGATATTCTGTCAGTCGGCGCAGACGCCATCGAGATACGTGTGGATCTGTTGGAAGAGCCACTAGCAGACGGCACAGTGGCGAAGGCGCCCACAAAGATACCCAGTCTGAAGTATGTGGGAGAGCAGGTTATGATCCTGCGTCAGCGTACGGAGCTGCCCATAATCTATACAACGCGATGCACCAACGAGAACGGCCGGTTTCCCATGGACGATCCCAATCTCTTTTACAAATATTTGGCGCGCGCGATACAATGGGGTTGCGAATATATCGATGTGGAATTGTGGTTGCCAGAGGAGATTAGACGAAAGCTTGCAGAAAACAAGGGCTGCAGCAAAATCATCTCTGCGTTTCACGACTTCTCGGGCACGTTTCAATGGACAGCGCCAGAGACACAGAGACTGTTCGAACGAGGAGCGGTATACGGAGACATCGTCAAGATGTACGCGCTAGTAAATTCCATGCAGGAGAATTACGAGCTTGAGTACTTCAGGTCGACCATCCAGTCAAAGTACCCACACCCCCCTTTCTCTGGACTGAACATGGGCCCAACTGGGCAGCTGTCGCGTACGATGAACAAGATTTTCACTCCGATAACACATCCACTGCTGCCAATGATTGCAGCGCCTGGCCAACTAAGCGCTGCCGAGATTAACGCAGCACTCCACACCATGGGTCAGGTACCGAAGCAGGACATCTACGGTATCGGCAGTGTCCGATCAACATCACAAGCTATGTTCTTTGAGAAGTGCTTCAATGAGCTTAGCTTGCCGCATTCCTTCATGTTTGCGCCCCGGGCGCCGAAGGCCTCGATCGAACACATCCTTCGACGACCTAATTTTGGAGGAGCATACATCAACCCTCCATTAGCGGCATCTTCGGCTGCATATCTGCCCTCCCTGTCCAACGCTGCGCGGGCCATCGGACAGGTTGATACGGTGCTGCTACGCCCAGGCACTAACAGCGCATCCTTCATCGGCGACAATGCGAGATGGAAGGGCATTCGCGCAACATTGACCCGCGATTTCGTGCCCTCGGCATACAGCGGTGCAGCCGCACTTCTACTCGCCAGTAACGAGGCTGACGCATCAGCATCGATCTTTGCACTGAAGAGTCTGGGCATAGGGCCCATCTACACAATAGGCTTCAGGTCGAACGGCCCACTATCGACCGATGTGCAGCCGGTACGATCCGTAGAGGACGTGAAACGACTAGAGCAGCCTTTTGTGATCATTTCAGCGCTTCCAGCAGAGAAGTCGCTGCTCGTAGTTCCTTTGTTGAAGCACTACAGGGTCGATGGACGTAATGGCAGCACGAACGGGCATGGCAGCGCAGGAGGGAAGCCTGCAGGCAAAGTGTTCGTCGACTTGGCCAGTGGGCCCCGTAAAGCTGACCCACTGGCTATTGCAACGTCGGCGGGATGGACTGCATATGGGATTAGTGATGTCTCGGCGTGGACTACTGTCGAGACGCTCAGACAACTCGTTGGGCAGAACGTGTGTTACGATTTCGTACGTTTGGCATCTGGGAGGGGTCTCTTTTAGAGTCGAGTAATCAATACAAGTCTCATACAGATGAGTTTTGGTAATGATCTGTGGCTGGTATGCGCCGTGACTGCGTAAGTAACGTGTAGGGCGGCATAGTCATCAATCCTTTTCCTGCGCACCAGACCATTCACCGCCAATCGCAACCGCAGATTACCGGCACTTCCAGGCTATCCCGGGTGGTTCGAGATGCGGAACCTCGTGGGCGCTGCGCACCGGAGCACTGCACATTGCATCAACCACATCCTGGCAGTTGCACAGATGTGGATTGGCTCGCTTGCAGCAGTCTCAGCTACCCCGGATTTTTCACACTCGAAAGGCGGACGTGCAACTTGTGCTCCGGCGCCAAAGGACCGCGCTATACTGCGCGCAGAATAATGCGTGAGACGCATGCAATCTAACGCCCAAATTGCAGCGATTTGCCAGGGCTCAACCGAGGCAGGGCGCGCTGCGGCAAAGGACTGGATTCAGTGGACTGCTCTCCACTAGCCTCCGCCCCCGGCCATGCCCTCATGATGCACTCAGTCTTGCTGCCGACTCCGCACTTGCGGCCCTGGGCGTCTGCTGCTTAGATGCGCGATAGCCAGGCACGCCGAGCAGCGACAAGCATGCCACACTCGGCCCAACGGTGCTTCACCAGTGCCGCACGGAGATAGCCCGAGATCGTCTATCACGCGGTGCCCCGGTCTCCAGACGTTCGGCCTAGCACTTCCTGGCAGTGTCCTGCGACTCACGTATGCGAACTCGTTCCAGTCGAGGGCGCTCGCTCCCGCAGATACTCCTCAAGCCTTGCCGTCCGTGACCCCCCTGCGCATCCCCACTGCGAGAGGCCTTAATTTGAACTACTGCAGCTGGCGTGGTGCATGCTCGTTGCCGTGAGCTTTCTTCTTCCTAACGTCTTGTTCGCGCTTTGACGGCCCCAACTGCTGGCCGCCATACCATGCGTCTTTGTTTTTCTAAGCCGCCGTCATAATGTCCACCGAGGTCTCGCAGTCACTGACAGGCGCGATGTCGAGGCCTCAGATCGGTATCGACCGCCTGCCTGCCCGCCGGGTCTCAAACGAGCCGCGAGAGGCCATGAATTGCAAAAGCTGTCGCAAGCGAAAGGTGGTGTAGCTCTTCCACGTGGTGACGGCTGCGCTGACAGGCTACCTCCAGATCAAGTGCAACCGGACACGACCAACCTGTGAAGCGTGTCAAGTGTTCGCTGTTCCTTGCATCTACGGTATGCTCCACTTGCCGAAGGGTGCCTGCAATTAGATGCTAACACCCCGCCAGACGCAGTGCCAAAGAAGAGAGGACCCAAGACCGATGTCCTTGAGGCCTTGCTGAAGCGTGTTGACGGCCTGGAAAAGCGCCTCCACTCAGAAGGAAAGAGTGACGAACTGGTTGAGGAGCTCTCATCTGCGATACACGATGCTGCGGACAGTTCCAAAGCCAACAAGAACTCACCGAATTCACAACAACCTGTCGACATTGCACAAAATCACAGCAATGCTAACATCGGTAATCAGTTGATGTCGCCCATTGAGCCAAGGTGCGGAGCCGCAACTGCCCTTGCATGAACTCCTTTCATCTCCTAACACCTCGTAGTATACAAACACCGGCGCTTGCACCAGATCTGTTACTCGACACCTACTTTGCCAGAATACACGGAAAGCCATATCACATCCTCGACGAAGCAACAACACGGCAGCGGTTACAAGCTAACCAACTACCCTCGCATCTAGCATTTGCTATCTACGCAGTGAGCGCTAGGTAGGGTACTTGTTTTCAAAGCTGTACTAAAGGCTAATTTCTCCAGATATGCGCCTCACTTTGGCGGCTATAACGCCGCAGTACGGATTGGCTCCGAGTATGCGCGGCGAGCACGATTGGAGCTCGACATTGATGAGCCCTCGATTGAGGCACTACAGACACTGATGCTTCTTGCTCAGGCAAGCTTTCAATTGGGCAGGGGCAAGAAAACATTTATGCTTCTCAGTACGATTCAAGGCACCCCTGAGGGCGATCAGACAGCTAATTCTAGGTTCAGACGCCGCCACAAGCATGGCATTTGCTCTCGATCTCCACCGCGAACTGCCACAAGGCATGAAGGTCACGCCCGCCGAGCGAGAAGGCCGCCGACGACTCTTCTGGTCATGCTACCTCATGGATAGATTCGCAGCCACTGGCTCCAAGCGCCCCTCCCTCGTATCAGACGAGTCGATCGTACTTCGCCTACCAAGCTGGCAGCTGCACCCCGGCGCAATGCTTCTGGAAGGCGAATACTTCCCCAACGGACAGAACCTGCAATACATGGGCGGCTCTGGTAAAGGAGGACAAGGCAGTATGGGCATGCTTATTGGTATCGCCAGAATCCTGGGCATTACAAACCGCTACCTTGCGGCCGGAGGCGTCAAGGGTGATTCGCACTTTCCCTGGCACTCACTCTCAAATCTTTCCAAGATCCGCCAGGAACTCGACATCTGGGCTTCAGAGACGCAGGACACATTTACCTCGATCGAGGCGTTGTTCGGTCAGCCTGATAGCACCATTCTGGTTCTCTCGAAGCTAGTGTATCACTTGATACATTGCTTGATCTACCGCCCATTTTTACCGGTTGATCTGGCTGAACTCTCGGGAACATCACAACATCAACCGTGGCAGATCGAAGCAACGAACTTGTGTTTTCTGCATGCTAATGCAATCGCTGAGCTAGTCGAAATAGGGAGAGCCTCCTCTATCATCGATTGGCCGGCCTTCGTAGGCTACTGCGTGTGCACCGCCGGTACTATTCACATACATGGCGCGCACTATCCTGCAAGGGAAGGAGAGGTATTCTCTGTCAGTGCAGAGTTCCTTTCTCGAGAAATGCAGCAGCTCTCTGAGCTACGTTTCATTTGGGCAGGCGCACAGCATCAGCGAGAGACCCTGCAGACTATTTACGGATGCCACACCGAGCTTGTCGCATCATTGGCAAGCAACCCAATGCGCTTCTCCCCGGTATTCCAACTCGAGGACTTCTTTGACAGGTACCCCGGCCAAGTATTCGATGGATCGCACGTCACCTTTACGGACATTCAGGTAGAGTCTATCCATGAGAGGTCGGTACTTCAACAACATGGTAGAGCTATGATGCTGACTGCTTCTCAGCCTTGCAACATACAACATCGAACAGCGCAATAACATGTACATGAGCAGCGGCATAGTTGGCAACTACCAACAGCAGCAGCCACAACAGCCACAACAACCACACTATTCAAACGGTCAGCCTAAGAAGAGGCGCCGAGCAACGAACTCAAAAGTGACACCCCAGATACAATCGGCACCACTGCCGACACCTACCTCTGCCAACTATCCTCCGACCATCAAGACTTCGAGACCTTCCGATGCCGGGCTTTCCGACTCAACCTCGAATCCAAGTCCTGGCGACACAAGGTTCAACGGACCGACGAATCCTCCTCACCCACCTTTCACACCACCACCGAATAACGGCACAATGAACTTGCCGAGCACGAATAACGGGACTAGTAACCATCAAGGTCTCGCGCTGCAATTCAGTCCGAACTTTTCATTCTCGCCACTGCCGCAGTTCGCAAGCCTTGCTCCGTCACCAGTGCCTCGACCAGCGCCTCTCAATTCGAACAACGACACCCAAATATCGCACTTCGATCCGATGCTGAGCATGCCTACACCCTACGACCAGCAGCCGACGCCAGGCGCCGGCAGCACGTCAGGCGCATCGGTGCACACCGATCCAGATAGCAAGGATCCATTCCTGAGTCTACTGGAGCAGCTCGCAGAGAATGAGGTTAGCCGTGGTGGACCCAGCGAGCTGGACTTCTTTTTGAGTGGGCAGAGTGGATGATTCCTGACAACTGCCTGAAGAGGACACACCTCCGCGAAGGTCCGCGGTACATCAAAATCTTCATCGCATCAGATTGATCTCCACATTCCATCATCACCTTCGCTTCAGTAAATATTGTAATAGCTTCGAAAGCTAGATTAGGGCATTTCTAGGGACACCACAGGCTGGATAAAAGAACAGGGGTCGTCATCACATTTTGGTCAGCAGCGAGGCGCTTGGGGGTTCTGGAAGCTGGTGTATGAATCATTGACACCATCATGGGAATCACGTACAGGCAAAGCGGTCTTGGAGATCTTCCAACCACATATCGCACCATATTGTATTTGTATAATGAGAGAAAATCATTGCCTTGCAGTAAATTACATTGCGACGCACTTCATGTATCTTCTTCCACCGGTTGTGCTAGTCCTGCAACCTCGATCCTTCTAAGAGGTCGCACCAGAAGCAGATCCATGTGTACTGAAATACAAGGACCTCGGTGACAGCGCCGACCCACACAACCTCACGCCACACCACTATTGGGGTTCGATTGATGATCTCCACCTCCCAATGCATCTCCACACACCAGTGGTACTGTCAGCACATGAATAGCCAGAATACGAATTGTGGAGGTCTTCGAACTACCTTCGTACTAGAACGGGCCTACTGCCCAGAATAGCAGCGTAACCGGCCCGGCCGCGGAGGCTTGCTACTACGGTTAGTGCGCGCAAGAGGTGTGTGGTCGCTGGTCGAATGGTCGAAAGGAAGGATTGGTATCCTGGGAGGACAACGGCCCCCAGATCTGTTCGACCAAGCACCCTGGTTCTTGAGATGGAGACGGGGACCGTGCCCGAGGCAGGGGAGGAAGAAGCGAGCTCGTTCAGAGGGGTGCGAAGACGAATGCGAGATGGCTGTTTGAGGTGAGATGAGCTTATCTGACTCCATGATGTGGAGATGAGAGGAGTCGAGGAGATGAAGTGTAGGGCTTTCTGCGTTCGTGTAGCAGCTCGCAACGAGCTGTGCGAGGCAGTGTCCTTGCATTTGCACTTGCTCATGTTTCGGTTTGCTTCTCCAGACTGGATTGCGTCTCGAATTCATTGCTCCTCGGATCCAGGATAAGATGTATGCTCAATGGGTGCAAAGCTGGTCGGCAGCATGCACCCTTACTCACACCAAAGAGCGTGCCAATCATCACCGTTACCGCGACCGCTCTACGAGTCTGCAACTCACCGGAATCGGAACTGACAGACACACACTTCCCCCGCGGGCCACGTTTGTATTTGCGTTTGCATCTGTGAGAGTCTAGACAATCCGGCAGTGATCATCAGGGCCTGTTCGGGCTAGATCCAAAAGGGTGCGGAGGGCTGAGTCCGCACAAGGGTGTGGATGAAGGCAACGGTAGGGCTGTGTTTGATGAGCGGCTGATCTTGCAGCTGCCGCAGCCCTTCGAGAATGAGCATTTGCTTCTGGAAGTTGAATAGCGCTAAACCCGGCATATAGAATCATAGTATGAAAGCATGGCTATATGTGTGAGAGATTAAATGTTGTAGGAACGGCTACCGCATCAGGCAGTGCGAGATAGACAGGTGCACCCGGTGAAGGCAGTCAGATAGATGGTTGCTAGATCATGAGGTACATCCTGCATAACGAGCAATATTGTGTGCATGAGACCAAACAGCGGTTGCAAGCGAAGCGCGGGGAAAGCTCGTCCCTTATGCAGTGCCGGTATTTGCTTTCCGCGTTCATGTCGGTAGTGGACAGCGACACCCAGAAACTCAACAGTATCAGCGTGGTCCTCAACTTGCATGCCTTGAAGCAGAGCTGTGTTAATTGTAGTACACTTCGTATTTGAGCTGATCTATACATTTCTGTCTTGTGTGAACGCCTGTTCTACCTCTTGCATGTTAGGTCTATGCGCGGTGGAGCGGATACATGGTTTAGGTCATGGTGACCAGCTCTTCAGCAGAGACGGGATGAATGGCCTGCAGATCAGTTAGCACAATTCAAGCTCTGTGGTACAACCGCCAAGTTCGCTTCCCCGCGTCCACGGCCTTGTCGTGCCGATGCTGGGACCTGGCACGGAAAACCGCATGATGAGGCCATGCGCCTTACCCGCCAGCAAGATAAAGGGCCCACGTGGTGCGGACAGAGAACGCGACGGAGAAAGGGGGGGGGGGGGGGGGGCAAGCGGAGGGCCAAAAGCTAATATTAAGTGGAGGCTGAGCGCATGTGATTCTCGCCCTGCCGCTGTGCGCCACATTCATTGTTGGGATGTCAGTGGGGTGGTAGATATAGTTAGCGTTACTTTAATTACAATTAAATACACTACTATATGAGTACGCTACTAAACGCTACTGCATGCCAAGGACCGCTAGCAGCGCACGTCCAGTCTGATCCGTTTGGACAATCTTGCGGTTTGCGCGGAGAAATTGCCGGGACGCACACTCCCTACTTTAAATTAA